>JUFY01028951.1:0-26555 GCA_001855655.1 Leptopilina clavipes | reverse complement strand
TTTAAGAATTTTTATTATTTAATTTTATTATAATTTAATTTAATAATTTAATTATTTAATTTTAAAATTTAATTTTACCAAGTTTTGAATTTTCGTTCCACTTTTGTTTGGCCAATCACATTCAAGAATCGTGAGAAATCTTCCTTTACCCTATGTCGACCAATAAGAATTATCTTGAGGTTCATTTTTTTGCAATTGGCAACAAGAATATACTTGACGCCATTTTATATCATTCTTTCCCAAAAATCGTTCGAGGTAGACGCGCATAATATATTTTTTTTAAAAGAAAATCTCTTTTGAAATCTAATTAAAATATCCTGGAGTTTAAATATTTATTATTTATTGTTTCAGTTTAATGGAGAGAAAACTATTTATCATTCGAAGGAATCTGAACTGATTGGAAATAGAGAATAACCTCCAGGAGATTTTTCCTAACCTCTTAATTTGGTGAGTTTTTTCAATTAGCTAAAATGATATACAAAATTTACGTTTCTTTGAAATATTAAAAAATTGAATTTAAAACGATACGATATTTAATTACGAATTAAATAGATTTAATTTAAATTTATAAAGCGATAAATTTTTAAAAGTTTATACATTCTATAAATTTACAGCCAGAAAAAAGATATATTTGTCTCCGAGCCAACTAAACTATTTATTTCGAACAAATAAATTTTATTTGGTTCAAATAAAAATTTATTTGGTTCAAATAAAAATTTATTTGGTTCAAATAAAAATTTATTTGGTTCAAATAAAATTTTTATTTGGTTCAAATAAAATTTTTATTTAAAACAAATAAATAATTTAGTTGGCTCTGAGACAAATATACGTTTATTTAACTCAAATAAATTTTTATTTGGTTCAAATAAAAATTTATTTGGTTCAAATAAAATTTTTATTTGGTTCAAATAAAATTTTTATTTAAAACAAATAAATAATTTAGTTGGCTCTGAGACAAATATACGTTTATTTAACTCAAATAAATTATATTTGGTTCAAATAAAACATTTCTCTGGGTGTAATTGTTCAATTCTTTGAAAATTAATTATTTTAAGTACGCATGCACTGGAGAATGCAACAGAAATCTATTTCATATATTTATATATACTGAAATGATTCATTTCCTGATCGGAAATGTATTCTTTTAATGCTCAATGCGTAATATTCATTTACAGTCTAAATGTATAACGTTACTCAATCTAAATGTTAAAAATTTCTCATCCACTTGTTTTTTGTTAAAAGAAAACATAGAACGAAAAAAATTTAACCACCCACTGTAGGAGTTAAAATATTTTTATATTTAAATAATTGATTGTTAATTAAAAATTTTATTTAAATGTTCGATAATAATAAATTATTAAATGAACAAAAGTATCATTGAGGTTAATTTTGTTTCTACCGAATCACATATATATATATGGCAAGTTGGAAATTATAATTATCAATAATTGTTAACTATGATGAATCACTTTTCAATAGTGATTAATGATTTCATCTTTTTATCCTCTATAGCAAAAAAATATGTTTCTCCCTTTTTCGCAATTTAAGCTATAATGAACAGGATATTGCGTTTTGACAAATTGCTATATATATACTTGTATAAATCACTTGAATTTAAATGAAAAATAAATTTGCAATTAATATTAAAATTCAATTTTATCATTTTCGAAAAAAAATAATCGCTTATCATTTTTGCAAAAAAATATTTTTTGTTATGTGAAATATTATTTAACTATTTTACATTCTAAGTTGAAAAATCAACAAAATTAAAGATCTAGAGTAACAAAAAAAAAATTAAAACTGTATAAAATTTGCCTCTGACTATAGATTTTACATGCAAAATTTGGAATATAATTTAACAGAAATATTCAAATTTCCATTATTTACGGTACATTTTAATAAAATACTAATCATTGGAGAAAAATTTAACATTCAGAATGAGAATGAGTCTCTTAGAATAATTGAAAAAAATTACGTGATTACAAACAAGACCTCGGAATTCAATGGTAAAGGCGGTCAGGGTTTAGACGTCCAACAAAACTTATAGGATTTGGCAATCGCGAGAGTAAAATGACGAATGATTTTTTTTTTTTATTTCCAGAAATAGAAATATTTCTAAAAAAGTAAAATATACTTTTTTGCCTTAAGGCAAAATATTTAATATAAATCATTATATGATTTAGAAAGATTTCTGCCAGTGTCTCTATAGGAGTTTAAAAAGTAAAATGTATATACACTGAAAAAAAAATTTATTTGATTCAAATAACTAAATTTTCTTTGAAGCAATTAAATGGTATTTTTATTTAAATACAAGAATTATTAATTAATTATTGAATAAATATTTACTTGAACGAGATAATTTTTATTTTAATCAGATAAGTTGTAATTGAATCAATAATTCCTGTATTTAAATAAAATACCATCATTTAATTGCTTCAAATAAAATTTACTTGATACAAACAAATCTTTACTTGATACAAATAAATATTTATTTGTACCAAATAAATATTTATTTTTGATAATAGTTAAGTAAATTCATTATTTGAATCAAATAAATTTTTTTTTTCATTATACCAAGAATTGCTTCACATTATCTGATTAAAATATTTATGCGGTTAAATGGAAAATTTCTCATATATATATATATATTCGTGTGCAAATTTTTTATTCAATTTGATAGATAAACAAGATTCCACTGTAGAAAATTGGATAGAACATTCTTGTGAAATTCTGTTTCTTAATATTGAAAATATCAAAGTGATAAAGAATATCATTGATATTGAAAATTAATTTTCCATACTGTTATTAATTATTATTATTATTATTGTTATTATTATTATCAATGTAAATATAACAGTTTGCTCATCATAATCAATGACATTTTCCTTGCGGGATAAATCATCCATGTAGAAATGGAAGTGTATCAAAACTGATTAGATGAACATTATGGCAATACCACGATGCGTAAGCGAATGCATTTTACACGTGTGTAAAATCGAATGAACTTTGCTCGAGAGATTCCGTGAAGATGAATTTTATATACGCATCAGCTAAATCTGTTTAATAAGAGATTTTGATTAAAAGAAATATTTTCATTTTCATTTCTATTTTTTTTTAATTTTCGACAAATTGTAAAAGTAAAAATTTTCAACCGCTTTGAATTTAAAAATAGTTTATATCTTGGCAAATAAGGTTTTAAATTATTATTATTATTATAGTTATTATTATTATTATTATTATTATTATTTATTATCTGGACCAACGTGTAAATGGTTCTTCAGAATCTCGACACAATTTAGCATGAGGCATAATTTTGTAAGACAATTGTTTTTGGAATTTGTTTTTCCATTTTTTGTTGAATTTTCACAGTAAAGTAGGCACAATTGCACTAATTATACAAGGCATTGGTAGAATAAATAATAATAATAGTTAAATAATATAAAATTTTCTCGCAACACTGAAAAATGCAGTTTCACTGTGTGGTCAATGTTACGAGAAACCTGTTTTCAGAGTTTTATTTTCTAATAGTCTTCTAATATTTAATGTATGTATAAAAGAAATGTGTGAAGCAATTGAACTTATAATGCATCTCATTCACATTAAGGTAAATCTAATATGAGCCTAATTTCAAATCTTGTTAAAAAATTCTTTGTAAATCTATTTGAAAAAAAATTCGATGCTTGATGCGAAAGGTCTTGTTATTTTTTTTCCCTTTTTTTCCTACTTTTAAATGAAAATGAATTTTAGTATTAAACAAAAGAATTGTTACGTAACGTGAATTTTCGTGTCATAGATCAATGATCCTTATGAAAATTATTGCTGATGATTGAACAAAAAAGTTGTTTTATTGATCGATAAAAAGTAATAGCAAAAAAATTATTATTCGAGATGAGAAAAAATTTTTTTAAGATTACAAAAATACGACAAAATTCAAAAAATATTGTCAATTTATCAAATCAGTATAAATAAATAATTTTTGTAAATAATAATAATAATAATACTAATAATAATAATAATAATAATAATAAATATTGATAATTGTTTTTTCAGATGCTTCTAGGGTGGTTTATAAGTACTTGGGGAGTATGTGAGAGAATATTAGATTTAATATTTTAAATATGGATTTAGTTAGGCAGCCTTTGGCCTTCAATTTATTTATAATATTAATATATGTATAAAAATAAAATAAAATTAATAATTAGTAAATTATTAATTATATTTTTGATTTATACCTATAATATATTATTGATATGAAATATGTAAAGTGGTAATATTTTGCAACTACTAAATTTGCACACACAGAGAAATGATAAATTTATCATTACAACCGAATAAAATTGAATGAATTAAGGAACAGACAAAAAAATAAGTTACAAAACTAGTTTGCTGATAATTACACTCGTTTTGAATTTGGTAAATTTTTTTATTAAAATCTAATTAATGGTTCTCGAGTTTGAATGTATATCACTTGTTATCTAAATTCAGGCACGTGAATGTGGAAAAAAAGAGATAAATTTCTTTTTTTTTCATGTTCTCAGTGATTTTACAGGTGAAGGGGAAGAAAAAGTTGAATAGATTACATCATTTAAGACTTGTTTCTCTAATTCTATCGCTCCTATATTTGCATGGTCTTGAAACCCATCTAACATTACATAAAGTTTCGCAAAAATAATTTTACTTGTACATAAAATTGAACTTCCAACGCGTGAGAGTTTGTTTACTTTTTTTTAATTTTCTTCTTTCCTTAAAATTACTTAAAAATGATTAGTAAGAAATAGTTACGAAATGAGCTGAAAAAAATTAATTTAAAAAATAATTTAAACACTTGGGTCAAAACGGTTACTAATTTCAATAATCGGAGGCCATTGTATTATGTCAATAAGTGACTAATTCAGATTTAGGAACTGAAGAAATAAATACTACTACTATCTAGGTCCAATAATCCGTTTTATCTTATCTAAAAATTATTTTATCTGAATAACGTTATCTGTATGAATAATAGTAATAATATTAATACTATTTGAATATTTATAATTTAAAAAATAGTAAATCACTTACTGTTTTTGCGTCCCTCTCGTACTTTATATGTCAAATCCGTAAACGCTAAATCAACAGGTGGCCGTTTAGGTAGATGTGTTATTGTTTTCGGTTGTGCTGGTACAATTTGTAGTCGAACAGCCGAATTTTTTCTGGATTGCAGTAAAATTCCATTGGAATCATCATCCCGTGAACTGTGACCTTCGAGCTTCATTTTTGTTTATATAGTTTGAATTTATCGTTAAATAATTCTCAATTGATTGATTAATCTTGGGAAACAAAACGTCAAATACTTCTGCTTTTCCTCAAGTTATATCACTTTTATTATTTCTTTTTTTTTTTTTGTCTACTTTAAAATGTTTATATTTCTATCGTCACATACTTCTTTTGCAAGTTGCCAACCTGTAAATTATATATTTTGTATTTTTCATGTAAGATGTAATCGTTTTTTTCTTTTTTTTTTTTTACAAACACCCAAAAAGAATTTTTAATTTATTCAACAAGTTAAATTTGTAATCAATTGGAAAAAATACTTTAAAAACAAATTTTTTCTGTTCTGATTGTAACAATAAAATCTCTAAAAATTTTCTTGTTTCTAACAAAATTTCTTCTCATTAAAATTTTAATTTCTAAAAATAATTTTAAATCACTGTCTAGTTTTAAATCGTATTCGTCATGATTGAAATAATGATGTTTTTCTGTACAAATTAAAAAAATATTCAGCATAATTTGTAAGTTATATAAAAGTAATTATATAGAGTAGATCGTAATATTTTCAATATTAGTGAACATAAAGGAAAGCTAGTTTTTATATTTAAATTTACCTTCAAATTATCATAAAATTAGTTCGAATCATTACATGACATTAATTTCGTTAATTATACTAGTTAACATTATTAATTTATATGCATATTTTAAAAATTAATGCACTACTTTTTGAATCAATTAATATTTGATTAGTTAACTAAATAATAATTATAAATTAATTAGCACTCAATTGTTATTAATAATTAGCAATTATTTGTTATTAATTAATAAGCAATTAATTGTTATTAATTAGCAATCAATTGTTATAAATTAATTAGCAATCAATTATTACAAATTAATTAGCATTTAATTGTTATTAATAATTAGCAATTATTTGTTATTAATTAATAATCAATTAAGTGTTATTATTTAATTAGCAATCAATTGTTATTAACTAATTAGTAAACAACTGTTATTAATTAATTAGTAATCAATTGTTATAAATTAATTAGCACTTAATTGTTATTAATAATTAGCAATTATTTGTTATTAATTAATAATCAAGTTAGTGTTATTATTTAATTAACAATCAATTGTTATTAACTAATTAGTAAACAACTGTTATTAATTAATTAGTAATCAATTGTTATAAATTAATAAGCAGTTAATTTTTTAAAAATAAATAGCAATTGTTATTAATTAATTAACAATTTATTATTTTAAAATGAATGTACACAACTTAAGTTAAAAGTAAAAAAAAAATTTTATTGGAAGAAATGAGAAAGAAACATTATGTTAAAAATTAAGTATGTGATTTTTAATTAGTCTTTCAAGTTTTGTAATAAGGCGTTCTAATTTGGTAACTTCCGCGCATGCTATATGAAGTCCCCTAGAACAGATGGATTTCAGTAGTTACAGGGGACTATGAACTCTAGTATGCAATGCATTATAGAATTAGAACGCTCAATTAATATCAAATAACTTTAAAGACATCGAACAATATTTCTTTTGTGTTAAATTTCAGTTTAATAGATTTTAATTTGCACTTAATTATATAATTAACGAAGAATAAATTGAATTTTGGAAAAAATTCAATAACAACTAAAATAGGTTATTTTTTAACGCATTCTCATTTCTTTTTCTTTGCTTAATACAGAAAAATGAAACAAGAAAATTTCAAACGATAGTAATAAAAATACAAAAATAATAATAATTATAATTAACAATTAAAAACACTTGATATATTAAAACAACGGAAGTATGGTTGTCATGCTTTCATTGACATCACACGCGACAAAAGCGATAACAAACTCTTATATACACTTATATTTTCTAAAACGCATTTAATTTATTTTTCCATTTTTCCTCGGTACTTGCAAGAAAAAAAAAATAAATAACAAAAAAACTAATTAAAACAAATATATATTTATTTCTTACATTGTTCATGCCATTTTATAAATTCCTTTGTCCAGGCAAAAAACAATTTTCGATATCTCCGAACTATTTTTTTTTTTTAATGAATTTTCTTTTAATATTTCACAACATACTGACAACTACCACAACAATTGAAAGTGCGAGACAAAGAGAGATTGGGATTTATTAGAAGCAGAACAAAAAAAAAATGTTTGCAGGAACGAGCGCATTTGTTGCGTTCGAAAACCTGCGATACGCGCGCGTTCGCGACTCAAGTGGGACTGCTTCCAGTGAAGTAGAACAACTAGCGACGACGACGACGTCGAAACAGCTCGACCATCACCATTGACCGTCGCGATGGTCCCCGGCACTCAGGCAAATCTTAGACCAAGTAGGGAGAGAGAGAGAGAGAAAGAGAAATATGTATATTGTAAGAACCTGTGTGCATATCACGCAGGCAACACAGGAGCAAAGTCGAACTAAATCATGTGGACGAGTTGATTTTATATTATGTCAAACCTTGATAATCAGATGTCAAGAGATTTTGATAAATTAACACGTGGCATGAACTTTAACAACGATTTTTCAGAATTTTTTTTCACAAAAAATAATTTGTTTAAACAATTTTTTAGTTTTTTTCTTAAAAAAATTTATTACAGACAAAAAGTTTCGTTGAAAATAAATATTATCATTCGATTCAATGGAAAGAAATACCTTGAAATCATTTATAACTTGTTTTAGACAAAAAAAATTTATATTGACTAATTTGTTATAAACAAATGCAAATATTTGACTTTTATTGATAAAAAAAAGTCATATTCGTATTCCACAATAGAAAAAAATTAAATAAAAATACATTAAAATAATTTGTTCGTTTCATTTATAAATGGCAAATTTTGTTATTAACAAATTATAAACAATATTATACAATTGTATTTTTGTCCCGATTCTTAGAACA
This sequence comes from Leptopilina clavipes, assembly GCA_001855655.1. Lineage (NCBI taxonomy): Eukaryota > Metazoa > Arthropoda > Insecta > Hymenoptera > Figitidae > Leptopilina > Leptopilina clavipes. The sequence goes on along the minus strand of JUFY01028951.1, from coordinate 18,400 downwards.
TTCAAAATCACTTTTTTGTATTTATTTACATTTAAAAAAATTTTTCAATTAATTAATTTGGTGTCTAAATTAATTTGGAAATTGAAAAATTTGTTATAAACAAATAGAAAAAATTGTGAGATTGCTTTATTGTTTATACATTTTTAGGGAATAAATTATGGTGCATAAGTATAAATTATACAAACTTTGATTAGTAATTCCTGCGTTGAATTTTTTTTTCGTTTTTAATAAATGTTACAATTTTTATATTTGTTTACAATAAATTATATTTATTTATAATAAAGAAATTTTATTACTTAATTTTGTTGTTAAACTTTTTAGAATAGTTGTGATCAAGCATTTTTTCTCTGTTGAATCGAATGAATTTATTAGTTTATTAAAATTGAAATATTTTTTATTTATTTATTTAATTAATTTAATTTAATTTATTTAATTTAATTTATCTAATTATTCGAATATCATTAATATAACAAAGTAATTCCATTCAGACGTCAATCTGATATTTTGAGAAGAAAAATTGACCTTTGTGTATATTTTAAACAAATTTGAGGTATTTAAACAAATTATTCAGTTTTTCTTCCTTTTTTTTTAGGGTGAAGGGGGTATTTTACGTCAGTAATGGTCACTTAAAAGATCGTAAATTTTTTACTTTATGTAAATCACGTTTTTCAAAAAACAAAGAGCCGTTATTTGATGCACTACGTGCTCCTATTCATCACGTAATAAAATATATACAAAAAATCAATCACACTTTGATTTTCAAGTAGACATTTAAAAAAAAATGCTAACATCATTAATTTATATTCTTCGAGCGTGTTTAGTACAATTAAAATATTTCTCGTTACATTATTTTTATTTTTATTAAATAAAAAATTCCATATATTAAAAAAAAAGTGATTTGAAAATTACTATCTCCAACTAACTATGATTAAATAAAAACTTGTTTTACAATGACACTGTTAAAGTTAATTAAAAAAAGTTAATTAATATCCTGCAAAATATTTTTCATAAAAAAATTCTTCATTAACAAAAATTGTTTTCACTTTTTGTTATATTAAAAAAAAATTTTTTCTTGTACAATAGCAATTTGCAAAAATTTTCGCTGAAGAAAATATAAATTTTTGGTTTTAACTTTCTGTGGAAACGATTCTCAGGTACCATATTACCTTTGGATCATCAACCCCTTAGTTTTCTTTTTAATCTTTTTCGTGGACTTTTTTACAAGACCGGTCCAGAGTTTGACTGAAGTCACGTAGCCTCTTGTTTATATAAAGTCATATAACATATGGGGCATTCCATATTAAAATTTAATTTAAAAATTTTGTTCTAGTGGAACAGATTTTTTTTTTTTTTTTTTTTTATGAAAACTAAGTCATTTTTTAATTTTGTATTTTGTTATTTAATAAAAATGATTATTTTTCCTTAAAACTAATATATGTTGACAATCAGAAGTTTCTTTTGAAATTTAAATAATTCAGATAATTATATTAAAATAAAAGAAAAAGTTTTTGACAAAGGGAAGAAATTATAAATTTGCAAAACAAAATTGGAAAGCGTGTATTATTATGGTACAATGCGTGACGCACTTTTTCCTAGATTGGAAGTACAACGAACGTAATCCATATATTTGTTTCCTGTTATAAACCATAAATTACGCAATACATAAATTCGAGATCCGCAAGCAAAGTAATATTATAAGTGTTCAAACAAAATTTTTTTTTATTAGAGATATCAAAAAAATTAATTTTTTAATTCTAAACAATACTTTTTTGACACACACCTTAAAAAACTTTTTTTTAAACCCAAACGAATGATTTAAAAAGGATGCAAAATTTTCATTGGAAGACATTTTTTATTATTTTTCTTTTTCTAACAATAGTTTAGTAAAAAATAATAAAGCTAATGAACTCGAATAAATAATTTCCACATGGAAGGCAAATTGGACTAAGAATAAAGGTCGTTTACACAATAATAGCACAAAGTCCGCGAGTGAGAATCTTTTTCCATTCATTTGATAACAAAAAAAAAATATTGTCAATTTATTTTATTCAGAATTTTCGAAATTAACTATTATTATTATATATTTTATATATTTTTTTATTTACCTAACAATAATAATTATTAATGGTTATAATTAAACAAATTAAACTTTCAAAGAATGAATTAATAATAATATAAACGTCAATAAAATAAAAACAAACTAATAAAAAATATAAAATTCATATCACGTTTTCTTCTATTGTTTATCTTTTATTTCTTTTTAAATTTCTGCACTATATTAAAGTTAAACTTTCTGAAAATATTGCAAAGATCGAGAATAAACAATAACTAAAAAAAATTGCTGGAAAAAATAAGATTTACAATATTTTTTGAGATGTGTATCTTTTTAAAAAACATTTTTCTCATTTAAAAATAATGTTGTTATTGTATTACGAATAAATTACAACAGTTCTACATGACTGGACTACTGACAAATTGAAATTTTCCTTGTTATATTTCAATTTATTGAAAACTTTATTATTAAAATTCTTAAAAATTATTATTATTTAATTGATAAAAAATTCATAGAGATTGAAAAAATAATAATAATAAAATAATTGTTTAAACAATTATTGTTTATATTAATAGTTTAAACAAATTGTTTAAATTAATTGTTTAAACAATTATTTTATTATTATAATAAAATAATAATAAAAATAATAATAAATAATAATAAATAATAATAAAATAATTGTTTAAACAATTATTGTTTATATTAATAGTTTAAACAAATTGTTTAAATCAATTGTTTAAATTAATTGTTTAAATCAATTGTTTAAATTAATTTCTTAAACAAATTTGATTAAACAAGTCATTTAAATTATTTGTTTAAATTATTTGCTCAAACAAATTAATTAAATAAATTCGTTAAATTATTATTGTTTAAATTGATTGAAAAAAAATTATTAAAATTGTCATCGTTTATAACAACGATTTTGAGTAATTGAACAAAATTTAAAGTTTTCTATAAATTTTTTAAAGAAAATTCATTGAAAGTTATTGTTTTAAACAATTTTTTATTAATTGGAATGTAGTAAATCTCGATATTAAAGTCCATTTACTGATAAGAATTGAAAATTTTTGTTATTATTTTATCAAATTTTCATCTCAATATTCTTATCATAACACAAAAAAGATATAAATTATCTGTTAATGACAATTTATTAATGATTGAGGTGCTACTGAACGTCACAAATTTTAATGATAATTACATCAATAATATTAAAAACTGTTTTAATTTTTAAAGAAATTTTATTTTGTTTAAAATTTTATTATTTAAATTTTATTATTATTATTATTATTATTATTATTATTATTATTAATACTGTTAAATATTTTTAATTAATATTTTCCTTAATAATTTAATCAATGTCAGCTATGTGTGCTCTCGGCAAAATATAAATTTACTCAGGCATGTGACGATAAAACATTTGAATTCTGACAGTTTTATGCTTTATGTTTGTATGACGGGATATTATAATGAGATTGTGAGACGAAGACTAATTTTTATTGTCATTATTGGAAATAAATGAGAATTACATGTATATACTCTTGAAAAACCAGTTAACGATAGTCATATTCATATAATGTTGACGGATTTTTTTTTCTTTTTTTTTTTCATTACAAATGAAGCTCGAGGGTCAAATTGAACCTCCCAATTCTATAACTCGATTTGCGCTCGGACGCACGCGCTAATCGAGTTATAGAATTGGGAGGTTCAATTGTTTATTTTGTTTTCTTAATTTTATCATTTTATCAAATGAGTTAAAAATTCCTTTCTTACTTAAATATATTATCCGTGAATAATTATTTAAGAAGTTAATATTAACAATAAAGCCCTAGGAACATGATCTCAATAAATAAATAAATAGATAAATAAATAAATAGATAAATAAATAAATAAATAATAAAGTATAATTAAATTAAATATTATTTTATATTTATTATTATTATATTAATACTATTAATATATATTTTAACTTACCCGTCTAATCCATTTGCAATCACATTAATTTGCCTATTGTGCAATGCATTCTCTACAATCGTCATGATTTTAGTAAATTATTACTGATCAGCATGAAGTAATCCCTTAAACTGTTTTTAATTTCCTGAAATAGTAAAGTCTTTCTATTAAAATTAACTAAAAATAAAAATAATATTAATGAATTAATGAATTAATTGAGGTCTACATAAGTGAGTGACTAGGAGAAGCGTCTCCCCACCATGCGGTCGTTTCCCCCTTTCTTCTCTTTGACCTGCGCACAAGTCTCTCCCTTCACATAGTGGGGCGTCACTTCTCCTCACTAGCTACTCACTTTTGCAGATTTGAAATAAATCCCAATAATAATGAAAAATAATTGGTAATAAATAATACTAAATACTCATTAATATCAATAAATTCATAATCAATAATAATAGAACATTCAAAACATTTTTCTTTTTTTTATTGCAAATAACATTGTAAATAAGGAAACTGTAATAATTTATTCAGCGACAATACAAAATTTGTGAAGAATATTAATTCAAATATCGAGGTAATTTTTTTTTTCATTTTTTGTTGAAAAAGAACAAAAATTAATGCATCAACTTGTGGTCCTTGAAACTTGAACAAACGATAAATATTCTAATAAAAAAAAAAGGACGTAAGTTGAAGCAGTCCAACAGAAAATATAAAACTATAAAAATATATTTATTTTATATTTAGTTTTTATTCGTGAATATTTTATCTAACTTTTCGGAATATGAATATTTTAATTTGATTGAAACATTAATTTTTCTAATGTTTTCTAGTTATTTGAAGATTTTGAAATTTTCCCCGATTAAATCTATAATTGTGGGAGGAAATATTATTATCATTTGGGTTATATTTAAGTGAATTATTTAAATTAATAATTTAAATTATTTTTTGAAAATATGGGATTTTGTTTTCTATTTAAAAACTCCTTACTGCGGGTTTTACTGTTCATTGACCGTTAAAAGAGCGCTCGAGATCTTGACTTTCCAATAATGACACGAGAGAAAGAGTTGTTCAACTTGACCATACCAGACACTATATAGACATTTATTTTATATATATACATGTATATATTCTATACTTACGTGAAAGCATTCAGAAATTACGTGTACGTATCGCGAGCTATTCACTTTTTAGTTTTCTTTTTTCACCTAAAGAGAAATTTCTTTTGTTTTCCTCGCAAAAACAATAATAGACGTTGAATATCAGGAAAGAATCATCAAAAGAAAATGACACAAATTTTCCAATTCCGCACTAAAATCGAGAAAATATATGTATACATAAGTTACCGTGAAGACGATTTTGCACAAACTGATGAATAATGTTCAATTAGTGGCTGATGTTTGCGCAAATTAAATCATTTGAATTGTCAGTGAGTGATAAATGCTAATTCTATGATTGGTCATCAATAAGGTTGGAAAGTCCGCTTTTGATAAGACACTTTGACACCGTTTTTCTTTTTCTTCTTTCTTTTTTTATTCCAGTGATTCTTTTATTTGTTTCTCGTGTTTCTTTTGCCATATATAACAAATTGCAGTATAGGGAAATATTTTCTGGTTTACAAATAATGTTTCTTTTTTCCAACTGTTTTCACTGAGCGTCCATGAACTGTGCGCGACCCTAATTCATCAATTTCTCGAATCTAGAAGCAAAACAAACATGGACGATGTGAAAAAGCAGACGACTCACTCAGCTGATCAATTTTATCTTGTGCGCAAATTGTACGTTCTGACTGGTTTAGAAAATGTGAAATTTCCCGCCGGATTATTTCATCCATTTTTTCCTAATTTACATTCTACCCGAAGAAATTTAGATATTTTTTTAATTTTTTAATTAACGAGAGGAAATTTTTCTTTTAAAAACTAATGTTTTGTAGAGAGAGTGAGAGAGATTGGTAAAAATTGAACGTAGTGTTTATTTTTATCTAAAATAGAAGGCATGCGCATTCATGTTTCTGTGACTTGTGACCACGCTTGTCGATGATAAGGATTGGTCACAGCGATGGGAATGCTCGAGAACTTTACTAGTCTAGTCAATCAAAAATGTTTGGTCAAAAAAATTATTCGTGTTTTGAATATCTTTTTATCGAACTTTCTTCAATTTTCTTTTTATTTTTTTTGATTTTCTAAAACGGGCTCGACGATGAAAAAAATTCGTAAAAAATTATTCCAGTTCGTGTTCCTCTTATACCGACGCGACTCGGCTCGATGAGTCAACGCTGATTGGTCTGCCGCGAAGTAGAAGGGGCGTAACCAATACGGTATCTAGCAGACAATGCCTTTCTGTATCGTCCGTGCCTTTAATATAAATTCGCTTCCCTTTTCTCACTCTCTCATTCATTCTATGAAAAAATTTCCAAAGCAAGTAAAAATATTTCTCACAACTGCGTAAGAAATAAAACCAATTTAATATAAACTTTTTTTTATTATTTATCGAGTGGTCACAATATTTCAATTGTTCGTCTCCTCTTCAGTGAGAAAGGTGGGGAAATAAATTAGTACAAAGTAAAGATTAAAACACCTCTCTCTTAATATTTGAATTTCATTTTTAATAAAAAAACTCGTTCTCTATTCAATACATAATAACCTTATTTAATCTAAAAACTACTCTAACAATTCACAATGCGATCTTAGTCTTTTTTCGCTGTATAAGCAAGTCTAAATATTTTTTGCTTGCTTAATATATTCATAAATATCTATTAATTTTAATAATAATAATTATTATTATTATAAAAATTGTAATAATAATACTAATCACAATGGAAAAAAAAATTAAAGTAAATTAAGGCATAAAATAAAATCATTCGTTCCACGAATAAAAAAAGAAATTACACAAATAACATTCACAAACATTCAATTTGTCAATTATTTATATATATATATATCCAACCTTATATATATATATATATATTTATATATATATAATTATTATTACTATAACTGCTTTTGCACTAGAAGCAATTGTTCAAGCAGCCAGAGTTTGGTCAAGTATGTGTGAATAACTTCTTACATTGCAAAATTTGTTCATAAAAATTATAATTTACTTAATAATATATTACATATAATTTGGGGATGTTTGAAATTTACTAATTAAGGAGGTACATATTCAATTAACGTTACTTCTTTTTAAGTAAATTTTTTTTTGCCAAAGAATATTAATAGAAAGAAAAATTTAATATTTTTCTAACCGTTTAAAAATTTAAATAATTTAAAAGTTTACGTTCATTGTCTTATAAATTCTCCTTTATATGTAAAAATAGAAATAAAAAAAGAAAAACTGAGGCGTCTCGGCGGCACGTAATTCTAAAAAATATTTGCAATGGCAGCTTATTTTAAGGAAATTTATGTTTTTTTCTTGTTTTCTTTTTCAATTCAATTGAAAAAAAATTTCTACTTGATGTGTTTTTGAATTAAAAACTGATTTCATCAAGTGTGTGAAATTTTTCTTTTTTGTTTATTTTATTTTATTTTATTTTATTTTTTTTTTTTTTTAAGAAAAGTTATTGACTTCTATTAGAATTGAAAATGCTTTTTTTTATTTTCTATTTTATAAACTGTTATTAAAAGCATTTAAAAAGGATTATACATTTAAAAATTGATTTGACGGTAGATATTTTATTGAAATTTAAAAAATCTAGGTCGTTGAAATGGAAATGCTTTGTAATTTTTCCAAGGCAATATTTAAATATATCATAAAACGCGCTCTTTTTTCTCTCTCTCTCTCAGTTCATTTCGATTGAAAGACATATTTATCACTGTGTTACAGCGAAAAAGAATTCTTTTTATCGATTGTAGTTTGTAGAAAGATAAATAAAAAATTGGTATTTGTAAAACACCATCAAAAAATTTATTTTAGAGCCAGGAAATCCATTTTTTTATATTGGAGAAAATTTACTAAAGATTTTTGGTTCGAATTTTTTAATTTATTATATTTTTTTAAATTTATATCAATTCTTTCTAGTTTCTTGGATAAAAATATTTTTTTAAAAATTGTTTATTTCTATTGTTGTAACACAGTGTTTTTGTAGATTAAAATGATTGGGTACTATATTTATATGTTTATACGAAGATGATTACAATTAGAAGTTATTGGTAAAAAATAAAAAATATTCTAAGATTCTAATTCGTACGCTTTGACGCCAAATTCTTAATAAACGGGACCCTATAAAGCGAATTGGAATTTTCGCTTCTTTTAATAAATTGGAGGGAAAATTTAAGTATTCTGAATATGGGTCTAAAAATCCCTTTTTGGCGAGTGTATTTCACTGTTTATGTAATTGCTTTGAAATTTTTTTTACAATTTCTTATTTACATATATATTAATTAACTGACGTTACGCAGTTCGTAATCGGCAGTTTCTTATTTATTTTTTCAATTGGACTATACGCTTCAAAAAAAAAAAAAATTCAGAAGGTTGTATGTTTATAATAATAAAAAAATTATATATTTATATTCATATGAAAAGTGAAAATTTTAATATCAAAAAAAATTCAATTTTTATGCTTGGAATTTTTTTTTGTAATTTAAAATTTTTATTCAATTTTGATTGTAATGAAAAAAAATATACGACCCTCTGAAAATTTGTTTAGTCGACAAATTATAAATTTTTCGTCTATGACGTTTTTTTCTGTGACCTGATAAAAATTTTTTTTTTAATTTTCTAACTAATGACTTACAGTTTAAACATTAAAAATCTAAACTAATTTTGTGTGTATGTATGTGTCTTTAAGTGACCCAAACTCTTTATTAAAAAATAGAAACAAAACTCTGCTACCAAAAATTCTCGGCGCAGTAATTTCATTTTATTTTTATATATATAAAATATTCGTTAAATTTTGAGTAAACTTTCTTTTTTTTTTTTCTTTGTGAAAAGTTTACATCAAAAAAATGATTTTTTTTTCTTTTATGCGTTTTATATATAAAAAGTTGTAAAAAATTTAAAGCTGGAAAGAACATTTTTGTCTCATTTGCAGCCTGCAAAAACCTATACAAGGCAACTAATCAATCTTGAGTTTGAGTCGAAAGAAAGAAAAGTCACCCCTTTTCGCATCTACTTTTAGGATTCATTTCCTCATTTTTTAAAACGATTATTTTGCGATAAATGAATTTTTTTCCCCTCATTAAACTTGTATTTAAAATTTAATTATTAACATCTGGTCCGAAAGTGTTGATTTTCTTTTCTTCTTCTTTGTTTGTTAAAGAAGATCAGTCAATTTCTTGAATATTTCAACGCGCTCAGAGCAATTGATTTTTTGTTGTTGTTGTTGTTGTTTCTAATTATTATTATTATCATTATTCAATTTTCCTATAAAGTTTGATTAAGAAATTTTAACGTAACGATCGAAGTTTGAGCCTGAGAACGAAATAGGCGATGATTCTGAGGCCAATGAGGAAACCAATTAGGGCAACGACGTCAATCCAATAAACAGCATCGACCATGGACATTTCCTCGAGGAATTTTTGTGGACTTTTAAAATGACAATAAGGCTCTGAACATTTTAATTTTGCACGATTATATCCATAAACTGAGATCATTGCACCCTCGAATCCATATCTTACGTATGAGACGTATGACAATACTCTTAAGTATGATGGAATTGCTTTAAATTTGACGAAAAATCCAGAGAAAAGAATGACCGGCACTGTTGACACTGGACCGATAAAAACGCCCGACTGTGGAAAAGAAAAGAAGAATTAATTTCCAAAGATGACACAAATCACGATTTTCTTTCAACTATGATAACTCTGTCAAATAAATTGACAGAAACTCGAAACAAAAAACCATTCGAAAGATTATAAAATTCCACATCAAATTGTCTATGGGAAAATATTTTTCGAATGATTTTTGTTTTGAATTTTTTATCATTTTATTTGACTAAGTTATCATAGTTCAAAAACAGTAGCGTTTTTTTCTTTTTGTTAATTTTCTCACTATTTTCAAAATGAAACTTTATAATTACCTCAACGCTCATTGCTGCTCCAATTAATAGACCAATTGATTGGGACACGAGCGAGGTTAATATACAAATATTTAAATACATTAAAAACCTTTCTACCTCCATTGGTTGTGCGGTCATGAAATACACAATCATCACATATACTGCTGAATATACTATCTGTAATCGAAAACAATAAAATTAGGATATTTATAGCAGAAAAACTATTAAAAAAGCTTCCTCCACGAGGAAGCAAAACAAATATTAATTAATTAATCAATAGCAAAAATAAAAAAAAATAATAATAATAATAATAACAATAATAATAATAACAATAATAACAATAATAACAATAATAACAATAATAATAAAAATAATAACAATAATAATATTATACGAACTTGAAATGGTATATCACATAGAGTTCTCGCAAAGTAAAACGCCTTCAGGGAATACCAATAATTTAAATGTTCTCTTACAAATACAGCCATTTCTATTGGAACTGTAAAACAAAAATTATTTTAAAAAATTGATTTACTTGCAATTTATTTTTAAATTTTCGCAATAAAAAATAAACTTACACGTAAGGACTGTAGGCATCATTGCGGTAAACATGATAAACATGACGGTGAAAAAAATGCAACCAGCGTTACTTGTAACCACTGAAGCGTCATTTCCAATTTGATAGTAAATAGCACCAATCAAAAATCCAACAATGACGTGTGAAATCAGTCTTACCCTCGTTAATGTCTGAAAGTTTGGGGAAAGAAAATTTAGTTTTTTCTGTATGTTTCGTAAACTATATTATATTCTCTGGGTTAAAAAAAGGCAATTTTTGAGTGAAAAAGAGAAAATTTTGCAACCTAGGGTTCAAAATAGTCACTTTACTCCCTTGGGCGATGTTAGTGCTTTATTTCTACTTCTTGAGGTTTAGGTTTTTTTTTGTCACTTTACTCTTTGGGATTGAAGAAGTAAATTAGTAAATGAAAGTATATAAATTATTACCATGTCTCTAAATTGTGATAAAAATGTCCTCTTGAGGAGAATCCAAAATTGAAGCCAACTACTGGTGGGAAAACCAACTTTTTGCTCTATACTTTCGGCACTGTCCAATAGTGACGTTGTACAAGAAACTGGCATATTAACAACTGCTTGTCCCCCTGTTCCTTTTGTGACACCATTTGGTATCAAAGGCGTATCATCAGATTTTGTTTGTTCCTGCGGTGATGATTGTTTTGCAATCTCATTCGATAGTGCATGAGCTGCCGCAAATGTCGCCTGATAATGCTGATAATTATTACATTTGCCATTATTAACGGCCATTACTAACTTGTGCGCACATTCACCATGTTCGCCACTCGCCACTTCCATTACTGAAAAACAATATTTCTTTTTTTGCACTCCAATAGAAAATTTTTAATTTCAAAAAAAAAAAATAATTTCTTGAAGGGAGAATTTCTTTCGCCTAACGGAAAAAAATTGTAGGTACGATTTTTTTTGAGAAATTCTTACCGTAATCAGCTGGATTATGATAACTCGGACAATCGAGTCCCATTGATGATAAAAAGGGCACGAGCCCACCTACATTTCCTTGATATATACATTGTCCTTCTGCTAAAAGATAGAGTTTATCAAACATTTCAAAAAGCCTCGCACTGGGCTGATGAATTGTACAAATAATGGTCCTTCCTGTAATTTTTAAATTTAATTTCTCATCAAATCTTATGTTTCTATTTAGTTGGAAGAATAATTTTATTCTGTAACTGACCTCCTCTGCTTAGTGATTTTAAAAGACTCAGGCACTGAAAACAGGAAGAGCTATCGAGACCGGAAGTAGGCTCATCAAAGAACATCACGGGTGGATTATTGACAAGTTCCAAAGCGATAGACAATCTTTTTCGTTGACCTCCACTCAAACAAACCGCTTGTGTATTACTCGCTTCGCTTAGGCCCAAGGTTTCGATGATTTCTTCAACCTTCATTAAAAAAAAAACCCATTCTTATTAAATTCACAAATGTAAATTGAATCCTAATTGGAAAATTATTTTACAAATTTCTTTCATTGAATTGGAAAATAATATTTAATGTTTGGAAAAATTATTTTGATTTGAATATTAAACAGATATTTAGCTTTCTTTCAGATATCTGGGTTGCTACGCTTTCTGGAAACCTGGAAAAGTCAGTGTTTATAATTGCATCTGGGCGGTATGTGAGAGATTAAAAGAGAATAGACAAAAATAATTTTATTCTGTATGGAGAAGTTAGGGAAAAAGTATAAAATACCCGGAAAAATGGTTTTTTATCAAAATAATATTAACCCTGTGGACACAGAAACGTCTTTACGTTCTAGGAACGTTCCTAAAACGTTTTAAGAACGTTTCCGATGTTTCTGTGCCCACTGGGAATGTTTCGTAGATTTTACTGCATATTTGTATGTACTTTTGTGTATTTTTATTTTTTAAATCGAAAACTTAAAATCCAAATATTGGTTTTACCAACAGTAATTTTTAATAGTTTATAATCCCGACTAGTTATATTTTTTTTAGATAATTTTTTTTTTTTTTTTGCTAGGGAATATAGAGTATGGAAAAATATTATTTGAGCCCTGGAAAAGTCATTGGATTTTGTTGAGGAAAAATCGTAGCAACCCTGGCATATTAAAAAATGTTTAAACTCAACTTACAACAACTTTTTTGGCAGCGACACTAATATCTTTGCCTAATTTGAGATTCGCTGAGACTGTCATTGCCTCATATACTGTTAAATATGGCATTAAACAATCATCCTGCATAATGTAGCAGGACATTTTTCGAAATCTTCGAAGATTTCGGTCTTTTCCATTTATCAAAACGGATCCACTTAGGTTCGAAGTTCTGAAAGAGAAAATTTTCATTTTTATTCTCTCTCATAAATTTTTAACAAAGTTATGTTAATTAATAAAAATAATAGCGATAGAAGACATTTGGCTCTTCAAGAGTTGACCTAAAGACTCTCTTTTTGGATAACCATTGAAGACCTTTAATTCCTCATGAACAAATTCCAAAGCCTGGGTCTAGATGAACCCAGACAAAGGATTTATTTTACTCCTTTAAATTTCACTAAAGTTCCTTTTTTCATATAAAATAGGAAACATTTTTTCGCTTATTCTAAAAATTGTACAGGAATAACTTTGAATTTAATTACTTGTATCCAGCAAGAACATTCATAAGTGTGCTTTTCCCTGCTCCAGATGGTCCCATAATTGCTGTTAGTTCTCCGGATCTGAATTTTCCGTTGACACATTTTAGAATTGTTTTATAACCTGCAAAAAAATATTATCAGTTCATTCCATTATTTTTATATACTTAATCTTGCAGAGACAATAAGATTTTTTTTTGCAGAAAAAAGTAATATCCATATACACAGTTAACTGGAAGTTATAAAATTAATACATTCCAGGTAAATGTGTACATAATAAAAAAATATTCTTGTTAAAAATGGATGCGTGCGAAAACGCAAGTGCAGATGCACTCTGGATGTAGTGCATCAGCGCTTAGAAATGGGAACTTCCGAGTGCATTACTATCGATTCTTTCAAGCAGGTCATTCACATTTGGAACTTCTATATCCATGAACAAAAAAAAGGTGCCTATCGAAAGAAAACCGCACCTTCACCTCTATTTCTTTTCTAATCCAAACTCACTGACCTCCTCTCTCATTGTTCTAACCACCCTTGTAAATCGTTGTCTATATATAGTGTTGTCTATAGTGTAGACATTTAAGATAGCTCGTCTTTTCTTTAAAGTACTTAAAATGTTTTATTTATTTCCTCATGATATTTATAAACTATGAAATAAAATTCTAAATCCTAATTTAGAATATTTATAAACAAATTTTGTGCAAATAAAAATATTTCACAACATTTATTTATGTTAAATAAGTATGTTTAAATTAACATTAGAAAAATTTTTGGGAAAGGAGGAGTTGGAGAGAAAGAGGAACTAATTACCTTTTCTCTCCTTCCCCAATTTCGTGTCCCTACTCTTAACTTGGCGTCAGTCAATGGGCAGGACTACACCTGTAATCAACGTCGATCAGAAGGATCGGTACCAGATTAGAAAATTATCTTAACGCGTCTCGTTTGACCACGTGCTTCGGAAATCACTCTCAATTCCAAATTTGTAATTTAAAAATGCGATTGTTATGTAATAAAAAGTTATTTTTTCCAGTTGGTTCGTGAGTGTTGTATCCCAATGATGACAACGTACGAGTACAGTCTAGTGTTTTTAATTGCATCTGGGCGGTATGTGAGAGATTAAAAAAGAATAGACAAAAATAATTTTTTACTATTTACCTCTTTTTCGACCCTCAGAAACACTGAAAGCCAAATTTTTAAATTCTATGTCGACTGGCGGTCTTTTTGGTAAATGTGTGAGAGAAACGGTTGGCTTCTTATTAGGCTCGCCTGGACTAGCACCAACATGATTAGGCACCTTTCTCGCTAAAAGTCCACTTGAAATAACTCCCGCTGAACCATTAGTCGCAGCACCATTACAGGATACGTGTAAATTATTTTGTGAACCCCTGTAACATTTTTAAAGTTTTAATTAATTTTCACAAAAAAGAAAATTTCAAAAATATATTTTATCACTTTTAGTATTTCTATATAGTATTTTTAGTGAAACATTATAATAAATTTTTGAGAAACTTTCAATTTATTGAGAAAAATCTTGGCTTTTGTTCAATTTCTGTTGAATCACTTTAGACGTAAGTTATACAAGAGATAGTAGTTAGCCAAATATTTTCGTTCTAAATGATACAAGCATTGCAGATTTTTATCAGATAAAAAATGTAAAGAAACAGTATTGCAGAGATTTTTGCATAATTCAGATAAATACAAAATTAAAACAACTTATAGAAAAATTTTTTTTCAATTTAACTTATATTGATTGAATTTTTTATATTTTTGAAAGGGTTTTACGTTATGAGAGAATCAAGATGCTTTTATATTTTTAATTGGGTTCCTTAACTTCTATATATATTTGAAATATTCTCACGCTTCTTTACAATTCGAATCGATTCAATAATATTTATCCTATTGACGTCATTAATTTCTGATGGAATTTTTAAATGATTCTATTTTCATAAACCGAAAAAAAATGAAAATAGGATAAATCTTCTAATATTGAAAGTATACTATAAACTAACAATAATTTTATGCGAACGTAAGTGGTAACCTTCGGAAAATCCTTTCAATGCATTTTCATTTCTTACTCCTTTATGAATTGGGAAATCTCTTTTGTCCTTAACGCTTAACATGAGTCAGTAGGAATCAAAGACAGAGAATTTTATCATCATTTAGTGACTCATGAGTTTATAATAATTTAATTTCTCTTTATTATTAAAAAATTAAACATTTTTCAAAAAACCCCTTGGCAAAATTTAGCAAACATTTTTATTTGTTTCTGGAAAAATCTTTATCTACAAACATAAACAATAATTAATTTTCTGTTTCTTTATTTTGTTTAGAATGAAAGCACTTTGATAGAATTAACATAACTGGTTTTAATCTTGTTTGAAGTAATTGAAAAAAAAATAAAACAAAACTTTTTACATTTTTTTTTGACAGATAAGAAAAAGAACAAAATAAAAGTAGTATACCTTATAAAAAAGAAGCATTTTTCAAAAGTATAAAAGTTCTTTAAATGTTTCGAGTCTATTAAACTCTGTATAAGAAAATGAAAAATACTAGTGGCTTAAAGGCTATGACCTTAAGGCAATCTAAAATATTACAGTAATCTTTTTATCTATCATTAAAATTCTAGTTACGTTGGCAGGACTAATGATAAAATATTTTATAAGAAGGTATATTAACAAGAATTATCTTTAACCTACTTAGGTATTGTTTTTATAATCATATCATTAGGGATAATAAGCGACATTTGTCGGAAAATTAATGATGGTAATATTCAATGGACAATGAAGTAGAAAAATTGTTTTAAAAGCGATAGTTTGACTCGAACGATACAATATAGCTGTATATGTGTGCGGGCGGTGATTTAACGCAAACTATCTAATGTATATCCATATACTGTGGGCGCTAAGATGATTCTCTAAGGTGACCTTCCGCCTTTCTCGACGAAAGCGTACGATTATAGAACAAAAACAGAGTACAACATGCGGTAGTTTTCAGTCTAATTCTTCAAAGTTAACTATTTTTTTCGGTTCATGACTCCTTGGGATAGATAGGGTTATTAAATCATCTATTGAGACTATTCCTCTTCTTCTAGTCCGGTTTGCTCTTTAATTTAGTAATCCTAATGGAATCCTGTGAAAATATCATTAATCACCAAGAGCGGAGCTTTTGGGTCAACCCTCTGGGAACCAAAAGTCTTCTTTGGTTCCTCAATGGTCACCAAAAGCGGAGCTTTCGGGTCAGGCCTCTTGGAACCAAAAGTCTTCTTTGGATCCTCAATGGTCACCAAAGGCGGAGTCTTTAGGACAAACCCTTGAGAAACTAGAAGTCTTCTTTAGTTCTTTAATGGTCACCAAAAGCGGAGTTTTTAGGTCAACCTTTGCAGAACCAGATGTCTTCTTTGATTCTTTAATGGTCATCAAAAGTAGAGTCTTTAGGACAACCCTAAAGGAGTCAGAGGTAGTCTCCGATTCCTTAGTGGTCACCCAAAGCGGAGTCTTTAGGTCAACCTTAAAGGAATCAGAGGTTTTCTCCGGTTCATCCAGTGGTCAACCAAAGCAGACTATTTAGGTCAACCCTAAAGGAATCAGAGGTTTTCTCCGGTTCATCCAGTGGTCACCCAAAGCAGACTATTTAGGTCAACCCTAATGGAATCAGAGGTTTTCTCTGGTTCATCCAGTGGTCACCCAAAGCGGAGTCTTTAGGTCATCCCTAATGGAATCAGAGGTTTTCTCCGGTTCATCCAGTGGTCACCCAAAGCGGAGTCTTTAGGACAACCCTAATGGAGTCAGAGGTAGTCTCCGATTCCTTAGTGGTCACCCAAAGCGGAGTCTTTAGGTCAACCTTAAAGGAATCAGAGGTTTTCTCCGGTTCATCCAGTGGTCACCCAAAGCAGAGTCTTTAGGTCAACCCTAAAGGAATCAGAGGTCTTTTTAGGTTCCAAAGAAGACCTTCCAAAGACATTTTAAAGACTCAATAGTCACCAAAAGTGGTGTCTTCAGGCCAGTCATTAGGAAACAAAAGAATAGTTTTGATTATCAGACCTCGTGGTCTGTTAGGATAACTCCACTTCTGGTGATAATATTGATACTTCCATAGGTATTTGATAAGCTTAAACTTCTTGCGGTGGTGGAAATTTTTCAAAAGACGAAAATATTTTAATGGAATGATTATAAAATCGTTACAATATAAATTTATCAAATAAAATATATTAAAGCTGCAAGTAAAACATAAAGAAAGAAATAGAATAAAATAAAAAGTAGAAATAAATTTTCAAAAAATAAATTTTTTAATTTTTATGAAAATAAAACTTTTAGTTTTCTTAAAAAATTGTTTAGAATCAATCAATTATTTTTGTTATGCCAACATAGAGTACTCGAACGTACACATTCAAACTTGAAAACAACTTTACAGTTTTAATTTCATTATTCATATATAATTTTTTATATTTAATAATAGTCAATCTCAATTTATTCTATTATTTGGCTATATATGTGAAATATTAAGTATTCTTTAAAGGTTTTTTTTCGAAGCCTTGAATCAATCGATTATTTATGCACGAGGAACTCCCTACGTGGCTTTCGTCGCTTGAAAATAGAATGTATCAACAGTCTTTTCATTTGGAAGAAGTCTTTTGATATACTTAATAGACATTCTTGATTCTTCTTTAAGCGAAATTCATTTTTCCAATAGAGAATCATTTAATAATCAATTGAGCAACACCACTAAGAAATGATTTTATCGTAAAATTTTAGGGTTTCAATTTTTGAATAAATTTGAATTCCATTCTATTCGTCTCGTTTCATTGTCATTAGCATTTATTGTTATTAGTATTGTATTGTTATAATAATTATCATTGATTGTTGTAATGATTATAAAAACTATTACTATTATTGATATTGGTTGTAAATACCGTTATAATAATTCCATTTTTGAACAATTAAATATTAACATTTTCGTATCAATGATCCATGATTAGAATTAATCAATCTTTACAGATTTTATTCTTAAAACCAATATACAAAAAAAATTTTTCTCTCACATACGAAATATTTTTTCTTTATCATTGATTGATTATTCAATCAGATAATTTTCCTGTAACGAAAACTGTATTTTTTTTAGATGTGCTACATTATTTTAATTATTATTATTATTGATAATATCTGTAATTTTTTCACAGTTTTGAAATATCAATTAAAGTAATAGAATTGACAATACAATCAATAATAGATTCAAGT
>JUFY01028950.1:78440-98818 GCA_001855655.1 Leptopilina clavipes | reverse complement strand
TTTATTAGTAAATTTTAACTAATTCAAAAGCAAAAAGTGAGTCACTAATTCAAATTAGTTAAAATTCTTACTAATTCACATTTAGAGAGTAGAAAGTAGTAAATTGAATATAACCTACATGGTATTTTTACAAATTTGTGTTTTTTTACTCAGATACGAATGTGTAAGAAAAAACAGTAGGTTATGTTCAATTTACTAGCTTCTACATAGTAAATTTACCACGTTAGACGTGGTGTAACTAATTTCCCACGTAAAATTTCCCAGTAAAATTACACTGATTTTTGTTACAGTTCATAAAAATTCGTCTTTTTATAAATTTTAATTTTGTGTGGAGAAATTAAAAATTTTCTGCGAATACGGGCTACTTTTTTTTATCTTTAATCTTTTACTGAAAAAGAAGTTATCAAATTTAATTTTACACTCTTCCAATCGTAAATTTGATTAAAATGTTGGGATTATTAATTGCACGTGTAAAAATCTTATCATTAGTTCTTACGTAAAAAAAAAGCGTTGACTTTATCTTCTTCTCGCTTGAAAAAAAAATATATTTGAAAAATGTAAAAGTATACAAAAAAATTTTTTTAATCAAGAAACAATCGGAAGTGAATTATTAGAATATAAAATTAATCCGTCACTGCGGCTTTTCTTAATCTAAGACCTAAGTAACCAATCACGTCTTGTTGCTTTAATTCACTAATTAACCAGTTAAAATAACTGCAAGTTGAATTAGTCACTGGAATTCGAATTGCACGTCAAAGAATTTCATTGAATAGAACAATTTTTACTCTAAAAATATTTTTCCATTTCAATATCTTTTAAATATTTACACAGCAAAAATCGATAGAAATACAGTTCCAATAACGTGAAATTCATATCTCTGAATTATTAAAGTTCTCACAGTTTTTCTGTTTATTTTGTCTTATTCTTTTTATGTCTTAAGATAAAGTAGCCCCATAAATAAGGTAAAAGCTGACATTTTCTTTAAACGTGGCTTAAAGTTTTATAGAATTGTTTCACCTTCCTGTTTATTTAACTCTAACTCTATTTTTTAAATGTTACAAAAAATTTTATGCAATCTAATAATAAATTTTTCTTTCAAAGATAACGCTCAATTGTCTTTTTCATTTAACATATTATGTACACTCCAGCAGATGTTAAGGATTATAAAGTTCCAACAGAAATTCTCTGACGTGATAAATAATCCGCAAATACTTTTGAAAATTCCAAGTTGATTGCACTTTTTCTATTTTTATATAGATTCTATTAAAAACAATTTTCAACACTTTCGAAAATAATTCAAAAGTATTTGATAAGATAAAAATTGGACATTGGCATTTACCAAAACCTATTAATTATTAAATTGATAATTTTTTTCGTTACCCAATATTGATTTGCCAATTTTTTTTTTTTTTTTAAATTATAATGTTTTCAGAAAATTTGGTATTTAATAATTTCCCTCTACAAGGAATAAGCTTAATAAAATAAAAGTATTTCAGATTTAAATAGATTCCAAACAAATAAATAATAATTAATTATAAATTCAAGTGCTTGGTGAAATAAAAAAGAATTTCACTTTTTACAATAATAAAACAATTTTTATTTAGGAATATCTATAAATCAGATGCAATATCTGACAATTTTATGTCGAGTCCTTCGAATAAAAAGGACAATATTTAAAATGACTTTCACATATCTTTTATATAATTACTCTAAAACCCGTGCAAATTTGGTGTGCGTCAATGACATGATCAACTCTCAGAATAAAATGCAAATTGCATTTTTCTATTTCTTTTATTAAAACTCATATTATTGAACACACACATAAATACTTTGTCATCTTCTGACAACTATTTTCTTTGTATAATTTATTTAAATAATTATTTTAATAAATAATTGTTTATTATATTAGAATCATTTACCTAACATAGTATCAACTCTCACAATTCACAGCAAATTCGACTTAGAATAGAATTCAAACCTCTAAACGTTACAATTTAAAAAATGGAAAAAACATTTTTAAAAGATATTCTAAAAGAAGAAAGAGATAAAAAGGAATTAAAATTCTAGACAATGGATAATTAAAAAATGGATAGAATAGTAAAATAAGATTAGAAAAAGAGAAGGAAAATCGAATTCACTGAAAATTCAATTTTCAGTCATTTGCTTAACTTAATTGAACACCATTTTTAAAAAAGTATTTACTTTTTAAGTACACAGTACCTGAAAGTGGTGGTTTCTTTTCTACAATTTACAGAGACAGAAGAGAATCGGTATGAAGGCTCCAATAGCAATCAAAATAGGTAACATCACCGAAGAACTTTCCTCTGAATAAGGATCTGGTGTTCGTGGACCACTAGTGTGTCTAGGTCGACTCACCGTTTCTTCTTCCTCATCCTGCATTTCTTCATCTTCCTCAGAATCATGAGGAATTGGTCCTAATTGAGGGACATCTAAACAAAAAATATTTCGAGAATAATAATTTTTGTTCAAAAATTCATGAGACATTTTTTTTTTTTTTTTAAATGCTAAACTTACCATCAAGGCTTCCTTTTATTACAGCAATTGCGTTTATCTTTGGATTATCACGGTAGCCCTGAAAAGAATATTAAAAATTTTGACTGATTTGATAATTTTTTATCTAAGTAAACTAGTTTCGCAAAATAATCAAGATACATTCGAATTTTTCGAAAATGGAAAATTTTAACAAAAATACCTTAATGAATTCAACTCGGATTTTTCCAGCAACAATATCTGACTCTTCGTCATTGTAATAAAATTTACCATTTTGTATTGTAAAAGGTACATATTCATCATGAGCAATTCCACGACCGACTTTTTCAAAAATATCCAAATCCGACACTACTGTATGATCTCCATTTAATACGACGTCAAAAACCTGAAAATACGAAAAAATGTATTAATCTTTAGTTCTATTAAGAGAAAATATCAAGCAGTGAGTAATGTATACCTTCATATTTGGAGAGTTAAAATAAACTTCACTGAATTTAAGGATCATAACATAGTCTCCATCTTCGCTCACTGGTATGTCGTAACCAAAGTTATTGTGATGATAACGTTCAGTTTGATAAAGGATTTGATCGACAGGATCAACTCTCCCGATAATAAGTTGTTTTCCATAATCAGAACCAGTTCCAACTTTTCCAGAAAGTGGATCTTTGGCGTAACGAATACCAAAACTATCTACATGAAAATCTCCTCCAGCGTTGATTGCAAAAATCACATCATAACACTTTGCACTTGGAATGATAAAAGCCGTTAGAAATAACAATAAAGTTAAACAATAACAACGTAAATAGGGCATTTTGATGAAAGTTTCTTCAGAGAACATGTCAATTCAATTTCTTTGAAATTATAAACATTCCATGTATATATGTATATTATATGTATAAATGTATGTGACAGGTTAAGTTAAAAATACTACATTACATTTAATATGTAGCTTCTTCCAATAAAACATAGACAGTGGTATTTCTTTTGAGAAATCGCTCCATCTGCGTTAAGTAAGCCTCTTTTTTTTAATAAATAAAGCATTAAATTTTTAAACCAACATTTCACTGACACGTTGACTTTTTAATCATAAACTAATGAAAATGCCGCCATTCGTGGGGAAACTCACTATTGGAAAATTAGGTTCGTCATTTAGTCACGTGGGGACTCTGGTATCATTGGCGGGAAAAATATTATTTTTAAAATGTGATTAAATTGAAAATAGAATATATTTTCCTCTCTATTATGTAGTTTGTAGATTTTCTAAACATAAAGGCGCTTGCACACTTCCAAATTTTTGGGCGAGCGCTTGGACGGAGACGAATTTTCACGACCTTGAAATTCACGTCACTAAATTTTATTGGCTCTACAAAAAACTGCGTGAAAATGGACCATAAAGTAGAGTCAATAACAATTACTGACGTGAATTTCAAGGTCGTGAAAATTCGTCTCCGTCAAAGCGCTCGCCCAAAAATTTGGAAGTGTGCAAGCGCCTTTATATTGATTTTTAGCGTTATACCAAAGACATTATATTGTCTTTGGTTATACTGCAGAAACCATTTTATCAAGGTTAATGTCGTTTTACACTGCAGTAAAAATAATTCTACTTATTCTATAATAATCGAATAAATTCTTTCAAATTCTCGTATTTTTAAAATCAGAAAATTAATAAAAAAATATATTTTAATTCTTAGTCTGAATAATCGAGAAAGTAATTTCAGAAATAATTGTTTATAATAAATATTAATTTACTTTTAGTAATTATTAATTAAAACTGTTCTTTTTTCTTTTTTTTTATAGAAAACAAAAACTAATAATTTCAGCAATTAAAAATAAAAAAATAACTTAATAATTGAAAATGAACTCATAACTGAAAATATTAAAAATTTAATTCACCTTCAAAGAAACCTTGTCAGGTGTTTCCTATACTTAAATTGTCGAGACATTTTCAAATGCTTATATAGAAACTGAAATACATTGAACGTCAATGAAATTTTTCCAAGCATTGAACCTTGACTGGAAGTTTATCTCTTAAGGACATGTTATATTTTTAACTAACGAACCTTTTTTGTTTATACAAATAAGCCATCTATGAACCCCAAAAAATATGAATTATATTAAACTTCAAAGAAACAAAAAATAAAATTTAATTTAGACAAATATTAAAAATACATAACATCGATATAATTAAAATAAATTAAAAAATTGTAATTGCATATTTATCTATTTTATAGTTGACAACATTTTCTGTTTGTTTACAAACAAGTACGTTATTCAACAGAAAAATTCTAGTTTTGATTAGATTATTTCTTCTATATTTTGAATTTATTTCAATAACGAAAATTACCATTTCTGATCAATGTTATCAATATTTCTTATTTATGAATTTTATTTTTGAGATTTTCAAAATAAAGTTAAAATTGTAAATATAATTACTTTATAGATTTTTTTGTAATATTAAATAAAATTTATGTTAATTTTTCATTATTGGAAAAATTGAATTCACCTTTGAAACACGTCATTGATTCTCACTCACAAGTATAGACCTTTCAACACATTGAACACATTGTGTATGTATTTGACAAAATTCTAAATCAACACGTGTTCATTGATTATTCTTGATTTCGTAGAGACAACTTTAATATTTTACAATAAATTATGAAAACTTTTTATTTACAGGTTAACAAAAAAAAAAAAAAAAACAAACTTTTTCAAAGTGTTTCAACTTTTTTTCCTTAAAAAATAATGTTTTATGAGAAAAATATTTTGGAAAAATTTAATGATGAAAAAATACAATCAGAATAGAAATAGATATAAATTGGTGAATACTGCTCGAATATTATAATATTTGCAAGATGAGTTTCAATTCTAATTCGATTAAGAAAAATCAATAATTTTTACCTTTTATGGTTATATTAATAATTTCCTTAAATGGTTAACCCAACTTTTTTCTCACCTATAGCGTTTTCCTGTAATGATGTGATAATTCAAAACAAAAAAGTTGCATTTCATCTGAAAATTTTTCGATTCTTTATTTCTAAAACTGTGTATTTCTTGTCGGAAAATTATTAATTGTAACGTCATTGTAACGCCTTTTCTCCATTTTCCTGCTCATTTTGCTTGTGGTTCACTTCCGCATCACCTGCGCAGCCAGAGCGTCCCTTTGTCAAAATATAAACTGAATTAAATTATTTACGAAACCAGGAATTCCTTTAAAAAATAGAAATCGATTATCTATGATTATAAATCACAATTACGATTTTGTAAACATTGTTAGTGGAAAATGAAATTCTTTATTAATTTTGAATTTGACTTGAGCAGTGCTTTTATGATTGTTAATATTCTTTTAGATCAATTCTCATTCACCAATCACCGAATTCTATGGAAAGGACGCCACGCTCTGATTCGTGTAAAAGTATCCCGCCGAGAAGGAGAATGTTCCAGAAGTCTCTGGGAATTATATATACTGAATTCGTGCGCGCGTCCCGTCACTCACGTTGCGAATCGTTGTAGGATAAAGTACTTCATTTCTTCTTCTCATCTTTTTAATCGAAAAAAATTTATTAAAGGTGCGTCTAGTGAATTATTTCTGTTTTATTTATTAAATTCATAAATCTCTGTTACTTGACTTCTTTAGTGAAAGAATATTTGTTTTTCTTTTTTACGAAATTAACAAAGTATATCTTCGATTTTTTTTGTTAGCTTGACAAAAATGGCCAAAGCACCCGCAGTTGGTATTGATCTTGGAACAACTTATTCCTGTGTCGGAGTTTTCCAGCATGGAAAAGTTGAAATTATTGCTAACGACCAGGGAAATCGCACCACACCTAGTTATGTTGCATTTACTGACACGGAGCGTCTCATCGGAGATGCTGCCAAGAATCAAGTTGCGATGAACCCTAACAACACCATTTTTGGTAAGTAGAAAAAGAAATTTATTCTGCATTTTCCGGGAGTGTTTATGTCTATTATTTCTCTTAATTTCCTCCTTTGAACGTTCACTTCCGGTTTTAACTCGTGGTCGCATCGGTCGTTTACTAGACGAAAAAAAGATGGTGGATAGCTTGATGCCTCTTGCCTTCCTTGTTAATTCCATATAGTGACTCATCGTTTCATCATACTATGATATGCCATTTTAATGATTTTTCAGATCAACGTCCAAATATTTAAATAAATTTATTGATTTTCTTGTGGATTTGATAATTACTGGGTCTAATAATTTTCTGAACGTTCATTGAAGGCCTTTTCTTTGAATTAATATTCGATAACGATATTATTTTTTAATAAATTCCTTATTTTTTCTATACTTTTGGGAAAAATTTGTTCCTCTGACTTATGATTATTGGCAGTTTTTAATTTCAATTTTTGCAATTTGCAGACGCCAAGCGTTTGATTGGTCGTCGTTTTGACGATCCCACCGTCCAGGCTGACATGAAACATTGGCCATTCACCGTGATCAGCGATGGTGACAAGCCAAAAATCGAGGTTCAATACAAGGGAGAAAAGAAGACTTTCTTCCCAGAGGAAGTGAGTTCGATGGTCCTGGTGAAGATGAAGGAAACTGCCGAGGCCTATCTTGGCAAGACCGTCACCAACGCTGTGATCACTGTACCTGCTTATTTCAACGACTCGCAGCGTCAGGCAACCAAGGATGCTGGAACCATCTCCGCCTTGAACGTGCTGCGTATTATTAACGAACCAACCGCGGCCGCTATTGCCTACGGCCTCGACAAAAAAGCCGTCGGCGAACGCAACGTTCTCATTTTCGATCTTGGCGGCGGTACCTTTGACGTCTCCATCCTGACCATCGAGGATGGTATTTTCGAGGTCAAATCAACGGCCGGTGACACTCATCTTGGAGGTGAAGATTTCGACAATCGTATGGTCACTCACTTCGTTCAAGAATTCAAACGAAAATTCAAGAAGGAACTCACAAGCAACAAACGTGCCCTTCGTAGATTGAGAACCGCCTGCGAGAGAGCGAAGAGAACTCTCTCCTCATCCACCCAGGCGAGTATCGAAATCGATTCACTCTTCGAGGGAATTGACTTCTACACTTCCATCACTCGGGCACGTTTCGAAGAACTTTGCGCGGATTTATTCCGTGGAACTCTTGAACCCGTGGAGAAATCACTTCGTGACGCCAAAATGGACAAATCCCAAATTCACGATATCGTTCTTGTTGGTGGATCCACTCGTATTCCCAAAATCCAGAAACTCCTTCAGGACTTCTTCAACGGCAAGGAACTCAACAAATCAATCAATCCCGATGAAGCCGTGGCTTATGGCGCTGCCGTGCAAGCAGCCATTCTTCACGGTGACAAATCCGAGGAGGTCCAGGATCTCCTGCTTTTGGACGTTGCTCCACTCTCTCTTGGTATCGAGACCGCTGGAGGTGTCATGACTGCTCTCATCAAGAGAAACACCACCATTCCTACCAAACAGACGCAGACCTTCACTACATACTCTGACAACCAACCCGCCGTATTGATTCAGGTAATTTCAGTTCCCTATTACTTAATTCAATAAAACTAAATTTAATAGTCACATTTTGAAAAAAAAATTAAGCAGTTCACTTTGCACTTTCTCTTTTCATTTTAAATGACGACATTTTTGAAAAATAGAAAAATAAAGTAAAATTTTGATAAAATCTTCTCTTTCACAGGTCTATGAGGGAGAACGTGCGATGACAAAGGACAACAATCTTCTTGGAAAGTTCGAATTGAGGGGAATTCCACCATCACCACGTGGAGTGCCACAAATTGAAGTGACATTCGATATTGACGCAAACGGTATTCTGAATGTGTCAGCCGTCGACAAATCGACCGGTAAAGAGAACAAGATCACAATCACAAACGACAAGGGACGTCTCAGCAAGGAGGATATTGAACGAATGGTGAATGAGGCTGAGAAATATAGAAGCGAGGACGAGAAGCAAAAGGAGACAATTGCAGCTAAAAATGGCCTGGAGTCATATTGCTTCAACATGAAGAGCACCGTCGAAGACGAAAAGCTTAAAGACAAAATTAGCGCGAGTGACAAGCAAGTTGTCCTCGATAAATGCAACGATATTATCAAATGGCTTGACGCAAATCAATTGGCAGACAAGGAAGAATTTGAACACAAGCAAAAGGAACTTGAAGGTGTATGCAATCCAATTGTCACCAAACTCTACCAAGGAAGTGGTGGCATGCCCGGTGGAATGCCAGGAGGAATGCCAGGTGGTTTCCCAGGAGCTCCTGGCGCTGCCCCAGGAGGTGCTGCACCAGGTGCCGGCGGAGCATCCGGACCCACCATCGAGGAAGTTGATTAGACACAATTTAAAAAATTCTTTTTTCTTACTCCTTGCACTGCCAAACTTTCTCATGTGGGAGTAAAGAATAAAACAAAAATAGATAAATATATTAATGATGTTGTAACTCGAATCCTCAAACCCATTTTTTTCATTACACAATTTTCTTTTGTTTCGAGATTTTTCAGTTCTATAAAGTGACATTTTAAAAGTAAGATTCTTTTTGTTATTAAAACTATATTTTGTAATGTGTCCGTCACATTCTATAAAATATAATTTTACAGATGAAGCGGCTATTAAAAATTATATTTTATAGAATTTGACATTTTATAAAATATTTTTAATGCTTTTTAACTTTTTAAAATGTATACGTTTTATGTGTTTGAAATGTCTCTCATTTTTTTTTTTAATATCTTCGTTGCACTAATGGAAGGGAAGGGAGATTAATATTTATTATTATTATTATTATTATTACTACTAACGACGAAGAATATTAATGAAAGTTTATATGGTCGAATTCTATTTTATTTTTTTATTCTTACATGAGAAAACAGTGTCACTCTCAATCTTGTATCATTAAATAATTTCAGTAAACAGTATTTTTCAATTTAATTTGTTTTTTTCATTTCAAATTTCCTTTATTTATTTATTTGAAATTTTCTTAGTTATTAAACATTGATTTACAATAAATTAGCTCTTCAATTATAATTTCATCATGTATAAAATTATAAAACTACTTTAAAAACTAAGAAAATTTGTTAGTTTCAGTGCAATATTAAATTTATTTTAGAAACATTTAAAATTTTCAGATAAGTTTTTTTTACAACTTTTAATCAAGTTAAATATTTTGTAGTTCTAGCCATGTAGAAATAAAAATGGTTAATTACAAAAAACAAAGTAATTTTTAACACATTTTCAATGAAAAATTTTAATTTATTGAATTCAATATTTAAAAGAGTAAATTTCTCAATAATAATGTAAAATAGTAATGTAATCAGTCTTTTACAAATCACAAGTATAAATTAACAGTACAATAAAAATTTTTTTCACAATTACATCCCCAAGAATTATTAAATTATTTAACCACGTGGATAAATACAGGTTATGTTTATAATCTTCTGGAAATATGTAAAAAAAAATATACAAGTTATGTAGTTATGCTTATCTAAGTTTCCAATAATTTGATACTAATGTTTTATTGTTAATAACAAAACTATATTTTTAAGTATCAAATTTATTTAGCGTTTTCTGATTTGATAACATTTTCGAGTTTTAATTGCTTTTAATTACATTTTTTAAAATGTTTTCAATTGTTGAAAATTTCTGCTGTAGCAGCACTGATCATAGCAGATGAGGAAAAATCAAAATTCAAACCATGTGAAGACAATTATTTATTCAAATTTCAATTTGGAAGTGAATCGCGGTTTTTTCAATTGTTTTGAATAAAATTGATTGAAATTAGAAACGAACTGTCAATTAAAATTTTAACTGATTTACAAATTAGAATTTTGTATTTTCCGCCTTTTGGAAATTAATAGCAGCGCTCTCTAAGTAGTTGAAAGGAAATCATGGAAAACATTTGGTGACCTGTGTATGTGTGAGTTTTTAGTTCTATGTGTAATTCCTTTGGTTAAAGCAGGTTAAAGCGAGAGCCTGAAAATTGTTGAAACACGAGGTTTCTTGACTTTTTCGTAATTTTGCAAAAAATTTTAGAACATTCACATGGATTCTAATTCTAGTGCTGCTGCCGATATTGAACAATTAGACAGCGGAATGGGAAGCAGTGACATGAGATCACCTGAGGTCAAAGCTATTCTTCCTGACGACGATGAAGAAGACGAGGAGGAGGTAGTTTACTAATTTTCCATCTTTATACAAATTTTATTTAAAACTACTATCACAACAAGTAATCTTTACTTTCTTTCTCAATGAGTATTATTTCAAATATAATTTGATTTTCTTAATCATTTTCAATCCTCCCATCTCATATTCTTTCATTTTTTACTTAAACATAAAACATTCCAAAAACCGGTCAAATTTTTTATCAAACATACTAAATATGCTATCTGAAACTTAATTGTTTCATTAGATAAATAAATCGTCAATGAAAACTATGTCGTAATAAAAAGTCGAAAGCTGTAAAATCATAAACCTATTTTTGAGGTTAACTGAACTGAAGATCCAAATCTTTTTAAAAAATTGATTTTGTTTACAATTTTATTATTTCTAGGAGAGACTAACTTAAAATTGTAATGCATTATTTAAATACTAAATTTCCATTTATCAAACTTTCAGTGAATTTGAAAAATTTGATCTATTTACATTTTAATAAGTTCAAACTCCATTTGATTAAAATGTATAAAAACGTTCATTGCTTTCGAAACATTTAATAACGTTATTGTATTTTTTTCAGGATGAATGTTTGGTTGAGCGTCTTATAGGATTAACGGAAATGTTTCCAAAGGAAGTACGAAATTTCAGCTACAACATGAGCTCCTGTTTGTGTTCCTGTGTAAAACGTAATTTAAAATTTCGACTTATTCAAATAATGAAGAATTGAAATTGCCAACTGATTGAATATTTCTCTTTTTCAGAATTGTATTCAGTTTCCTGTACTCTTACGTGGTTTTTCTTTAGTTCGTCGGCAATTTTAGTTGCACCGATACTCTTCGAAGTAGAGCGTGCACAAATGGAAGAGGCACAACGCGCACAACAAAAGCAGGTTTTATTAGGACCAAATGCAGCAATTTCCAGCGCAGGAGCATCCGGACTTCCAATGGCTCCACCAATTCCACGATAAATCACGTTAATCATTGATGCAAGTGACGTTATTATGCTGCCAATCAATTTTAACTCCCTGGATCACATCTTTATTGTCAGATTTAAAGTCTTTGTACAAATCTTTTTGTAATGCGTCTCAAGATTTATTCTTCACTGGCATTTCCAATTGAAAGATGCATTTAAAAAAATCGAAAAAAATAGAACAAGGAGCAAACATCTACCAAAGGATTCTGCTGATAAATTACTCACTAGTTCTCCACGAGGATTATTTCATTCTTCAATTTAGTGGCATTATATCAATTCTTAATGTATAAGCTCTGCAACTTAATTGTCCGCTAGTTTTTCTTTTTAGCGTCAAAGGGCAAATTACCAAGTTAGTATTTTAATTAACTAAAGACATTATAGAGGAAATAATTGTTTCTATCAAATATAGATCTCCTGATCTCAATTTTCATTTTTTTTTTTTTTGTGTTTGCACAGTGAAATTTTTGTAGATCGCTTTAGTAGACTTGTCAGATACTGATGTGATTTGAAGAATTGTCCCGAATCAATTGAATTGTTTATACGTTGTTTTGTTGTGAAATGAATAGAGAATAGTAATAAATTCTTTTCAAGTCTAGAAAGTTTCCTTAATTTTCAGTTTGTGAAATGGTTTTAAGATTTAGATAAATGTCAATTCCTAATAAGGTTATGTAGTAATAAAAGCGTAAACCAAGAAATTGTCAAATAAGCAACATTTATATAATGACATACGCCTAGAGACATATACAAAAGATGTCAATATTGAATTGAAAACAGAGATTCGATGTTGACAATAAAGGCTTCAAAATTAGCAACACTAGGCGATTTTTTTTACAGCAGACTGTTAAAAACTACATAAAATCTGTACAGAAAAATTACATTCTATTAATAGATTACATGTATAATGCACACATTGCACGTATAGAATAACAAAATCTAATTAACAAAAAAAGTAATCCAAGATTACTATTAATTAAGTAGTACATAATTATAAAAGTCCATTAGGCACAATTAGTATCTCCTAATTTAATGGAAGAAAACTTCATGATTTCTTCATAAAAATTAATTTCATAAACCACATATTAGTAAAAACAGACTTTGGTTAGCACCTCTCTTGTCCAAAGTACGAGCAATTCCCTTTCTTTTAGCTACAGATGACTTTTGATTGAAAATGTTTTAAAAAAAGCCACGGTTTAATATCAAAATAAAACCGTTTAGTCAAGTCATTTCTATCTGAAGCTTGTCTTGAAAAAATTCTAAAAAAAAATGTTATTTTTTGTATAAGGAAATTAAATTTTACTTCTTATGGTAATTGTAATTATTTTGTGACTAAGACGCATCATCTTTAATCGCAGTAAACTGCTCTTAGTACCGACTATTGTTTATTAATAGAGAGATTAAAAGATTGCGTTATATTTAATCACTACTCTGTTATTCGATAAGAGTAAAAAAAATGTTTCGCTCAGGAAGATACGAAAATGTCGGTTACTCAGCCGAAAAGTTTTTCGAAGCAACCATGACAATAGGGCTTGTCATTTTGTTCCTTGAACGTTCCTTTATTAAGTTGCTTCAGACAGAATGCGCAGACAAAATGTTCCGGATGGAATTTACGGAACATTGCTGTTATACAGCGACCTGCGAATGAAAGCAAATATAAATTAAAAACAAAATCAATTTTTAAACAATTTAAATTTAAGGGGTTTCAATACCACACAATATGAAACTAAAAGCACTATTATGTATATAGAAAAGAAAATAATTTAAATTGTTATTTTCATTGGTGCATTGAATCCTCCTTAATTTGATCTAGAATTTTCGATGGAAATTTAATTTTAATTCAACCTGTAATTGGTTTGTGACATCCTGCACAAAGTGAACCTCGTTTAGCATGATAATGAGTTTCACAATAAGGTAATCCTTCGTGATCAAAAAATGAACCCCCTTGAAATTTCTGTCTGCAATCCTGAAACATAAATATATTTTAAAATTAATTAACAAAAGAAACGTACATATCTATTTATTTGATTTAATAAAAAGCAATTTTATAAACAATGGAATCAAATTAAATTACAACTGTCATTCAAATTTGATTTGATTTTTTCATATTTTTCATTAATTTTGTTAATGAATCATTAGAATAAGTGACGGTCCGAAGTGAAAAAATTGCTAAGCGATCTCAAAATCTCAAATACTTATGAAAGTATTTGAAAGCTTTGCCCGTCAATCGCGTCATCTTTGCACACGACCCAAACCACCATCGCTTTGAATCAGATCTCAAACACACAGAGACAACTCAATGTGTGATCGAATCTCATTACCTCGTCTTAACCTTGACCTGTTCCCGCAGGCGGTTAAGAGGACATCAATACACTCAAGAAATACGTCGAGAAGACGATTCAGAGTGTTGTGTCTTCAATTGTTCATTATTATTATTTTTTTTTCTTTTTTTTCTTTTTTTTTTTACATTTATTTTCAAATTGTACAAGATATCTCAAACAAAAATCAACAAGATTTCTTATGAAATAAAATACCATCGACCACCAATTGTTTTCTTCAAAAAAAAAAGAAAAAAAAAAAAAAGATATCCCTTGGAAGATTTTAATTTTTTTTCCAAAAGAAAAATCAATTCTCTTGATTTTTCAAATAGAAGAGAATTCATTTTTCTGGGGGCAAATGTCAACAATTGGAAAACATATGAAAAAATAAGTTTTGTCAGCTAAAAATTGACCCTGAAAGTTTAGATAATTTTTTACTCTTTCTCTCTCTCTCTCTTTCTTTTTCTCGCCCATTAAAAAGCATCGTTTATCACCTGTGAAAAAATAAATACGGGAAGGCTCCTCATAATTGGAGCCGAGGGCAAAGGGGGTCAACATTTCAGCGACTCAACGAGTCCCAAAGACTTCTTTCTTTCTTTGGTCGACGACAATGAAAATTTTGCATTTTTACGCTTCTTCTTCTTCCTCCTCTTCCTCGTCATCGACTCCGACGCATTTTGGACATACGGGTTTGCCCTCCATGGCGTAGAACGATTTCCCAGAAACAGGCTTCTTGCAATCCTGAATCGCAAATTTCATTGTAAAATTGCTCAAATTTTAGAAGAGAAAAAAAATTGAACAAATATACAAAACAAAAAAAACATCGATATCTTCGAATCTGAAAATTGTGAAAGAATCAAAATGTTTTGTCATTTCCTACCCTGCAGACGAAACAATCCGGATGCCATTGACTGTTTAAAGCTGAAATATAATTCTCCATTATTGCTCGATTACATCCGCCGCACTTTGGTGCGAACATATCGAAATAATCTTCTCGGCAATATGGTTTTCCGTCCCTCTCATGGAAGCCATCTTCACCAAATTGCTTTCCACACTGGGCGCAGAAAAAGTGCTCCGTGTGCCAGGTTTTCTCCAGAGCTGTTACGCATTTCTAAAAAAAAAATGCAAAATCCATTTAGATCTTCTGACAATCAAAAATTAATTTCTTATCTATTCTATTTCGATGATTATTATCAAAAAATATTCTTGAAAATTAAAATTAAAATCATTTAAATCTCGATATGATCGTTAAAAAAAAGAAGCGGAGCTCCTTACATCAAGAATGGGTCCATTACAATAATTACATCTCGGTGAGAAAAGATTGTGATAATCAGGCTCGCAATAGGGATGTCCTTCCCTCTCAAAAAAGTTTCTAGTACCAAGCTCCTGATTGCAGTGTGTGCAAGTAAAATGTTCTGGATGCCATGTCTTTCCCAAAGCTGTGATCACCTAAAAAAGAAATATTCAAGTTAATTTTTAATTTTAGATTAAAAAAAAAGATAAAACTAACCTGGCCAACGATTGGTTTCTCGCAGGCGTTGCAGCATCCTTTTTGAGTGGTATTGACTCCTTGACGGCTCATGTCAGCCTGTAAATTTCCTAGCATAGAATCAAGCTGGTTCTGTTTAATGTGAGTCGCCTGGCTCGTGCTCGTGACAATTTGACTTTCCTCGTATTGCGGCTGATAAAGATGTTGTGTGTGTGTCTCGCGGATATGAATCCTCGTGGACCCCTGATCAAGTGGTGATGGTGGTAGAGGACTCGATGAGCTTTTCGTTGCTTTGTTTGGCTTCGCGTATGGCGAATCTGTCACCGTTTGACGCTGATGATTATTTCCGTGAATCTGAAACGAAAATTAGATCCGTCAGTAATTCAATCAACTCCAATGTTTTCCTGCTTTGAGTTTTATTGATTCAATTTGGAAAAAAAATCATCGAATTAACTTGAGAAAAATAAAAAGATAAATGAATAAAATATCTGATGGGGGAAAACCAAATATATGGAAATGAAAAATACTGAATGAATAAGGAAACAATTTTAACACAAGAGAGAAAAAGAGAGAGAGAGAAAGAGAGAGAGAGGGTGTTTTGACGGTTGATTGGGTGAGAAAAGTGGAGCGTGAAAATATTGAGACCTGATCGCGTGAATGATACCGACTGGTGTGAGCGCGTGCTTGCAAACTGGCTCTGTGAGCTTTTGGAAACAGCAGTTGACTCTGTCTTTATCCCCACCAACTTTTTTGGTTTCTGGGTTTTCGCTCCCCTCCCCCTTTCTTCACAATGACGGCTTCCTAATAAACGCGGAACATTTAGGCGAGAGATCGCGTCGACGAAGATGATGCAGGGTGTGGCGAGGCAAGGGCAGATGACGACTCTCTGGTCCGGGTGGAATGGAAGTTATTTCGGTAACCTGGCCAGCCAAGAATGGGCAGGAGTGTGACTATAACGTCAATGATTACTATACTCCCGCAACATCGTGTATCACGATTTCTTCATTAATTTCCACCCCCCCTTTCAAGAATCTTTAAACAAAAAAATTAAATACAATCCCCCTCTCCAACTTTTGAAATCGTCAAATTTTATTTTCCTTTCCCGCATCAATAAATATCCCAACAATTTCCAAATATATCCTTGGAATTTATTTTCGTCAATTGTTTTGTAATATATTTGTAAAAAGAATTCAAGTAACATATTCAAACGAATGGAATTCTGTCTGTGCCAATTGGTAACAAACCTCGCTCTCAGTGCGCAATTCTAATGTTAGCTTGCAAATTTTCCAAGAAGTTAGCGGACATTAAACATCTCTAGATAAGAACTGTTTACCATTTTTCTGGAAAAATTCCAAATATTTATTTGTGGAAGGTAATTTTAATTTTTAATAGACCATCTAATTGGTAATTAAATCAAATCCGCGAATTTTGTTTCAATCAACAATAAATGCAACTAAGAAGCAAAACAAGCAACTAAGAAGCAAAATTTGAATAAGAATTCAAATCAAATAAAATAGAATAGAAATTATAATTAATCATGAAATTGAAAAAAAGAAACATGCCTTAAATTCCGATAGGGAAGCCATAAGATCGTCTAATTCTTTGGTGGCACTGCTCGCAGTGTGTCCATTAGCTGTGAAATTTTGATCATAATCGGATCGAATAAAAGGACTTCCGGTTAAACCAAATCCATTTGTAGGCTCAATTTCTGTCGTTGTTTCTTGAACTGTGACCTTCACTCTTCCCTCTGAAGGATAATAATCTCTGTTAACAAAAAAAAGAAGGAAGCAAAATCATGAATAAAAACAATAAACAAATTTTTAATTTTAATTTAAATCATTCGGACAATTTTCTTTTCCGCAAAAATATTATTCTTCAAATATTATTATTGAAATGATCTCATCAGTAGCTGTTGCCAGTCAGTACGTAAAACACTCATTTTTCATTTTTAGTAAACCTAGAAATACATTTTTCGCCCAATTTCATGCGATTCGTTTCATTTTAGAGATGGAGCAATAAATAATGCGGAAAAGTTCACGTCCATCAAATTCACCAATTTTTTAATATTTCGTTTTCATCTTCATTAAGAATATTAAACAAATAATAATAATAATAATAATAATAATAATAATAATAATAATAATAATAATAATAATAATAATAATAATAATAATAATAAAATAAATATAATAATAAAAATAATAATAATATTATTATTATGATTATTATTATTATATTGTAGATAATAAATAGAAAACGTAGAAAAGAAAATCATTTGAATGAATAATAGAAAAAAGGTAAATAAAAAATTTAGAGATAATGAAAATGAAGTTGTTTCGATAAAGTCGGAGAAAATTTCAATCCTTATGTCTATTTTTGTGAAATCCTCAAAGATCGATGTATCTCAGTGTTCTATATTCTCTCAATAATGAGTGTGTGAGGCAAGGCACAAAAATAGCATCGATCTGTATATCATCCGAAGGTAGAATCCAGCACATTTTAACACATTTTAAATAATAAAAAAAGTTTCCTGTCAGCTTTCCTCGATATTTTATAACAACGGCCTTTAATGTCAAAAAGTTATTTCTTTACCACGATTCTAATATTCAACATTATTTTCACCAGTAAAAATTATTTTCATCCTCCTCAGAATAAAATGAAATTGATCCAAATTATAATGTACTGTAAAAATTCGTTAAATGCATCGATATTGAAAAATAACGCTTGAAATTTAATTTTCCAGTTTGAAAAAGCATTGATGCAATTTACAAATTAAAGGGCAGCTTACCCATTTGGAATTACAGCGGTATTTAATTCTTCTAATAAGGAGTCAACAGTGGGCCGAGAAGTTGATAAAGTGTTTCCCGGTGAATGGAGTGTGGGACTAATTGTAATTCCATTTGATGCTCTGCTATCTGAAATTATTTATAAAAAAATTGTTAATTAATCTGAAATTTTGATAATAAATGATAATTTCAATAATAAAAAATAATGATAGTATTAGAAATAATTAAAGCTAAACACAATTTCTAGACAATTTAAGAATCAGAATTGCAAAAAATGAGAAATCTTGACGTTTACAGAATTCTAATCAATCGTGAAATAATATTATAAGCGTAATTATTTCGCCAACTTGCGTAATTATACATGATGAGACAAGTACACAACTTGTCATCGAAAATAATTTGGAAATCATCCAATTTGGCCTCAATCTCAAACGTGTCAGGTGTGATAAAGTTTTAAGGCTTGGAAGGTTAAAAATTTTTATCCAAGATTTAAATTCAAGTCTGTAATTATTCTACAGTTATTAATTTTTAAAAAACTAGAAAAATGGTTAAATTTTGTAATAAAAAATTAATATTATGGAAAAATTTGTTTAATATGAAGCAAACTGAAGATTTAATAATCGTAGAGAATTAAAATTAATTTACCTCTGTCTTGAGTATTAGTATTATATCGAGCATTGCTCAAATCTTGCAAGAGAGTATCTAATTCCGACAGATTATTATTGAGCGAGGGCATTTTTCCTCCACTTGAGCTTTGATTGTACGGAGCAGTTCCCGATTTTATGATGGCTTCCTCTATGGCTTCACGATTTTGATACGTCGGCTGCTCAACAAAAAAAGAAAACAGCAGAAATAACATTAATGTCTAAATTTCGGATTAATTTTTAATTTTCAAAATAAAAAAATGCAATTTACCGATTGAGATAAAAGCGGAGAATTTTGACGATTGTCACAAGCTTTATAAGACGGAACAGTTGCAGCTGATGAGTGACTTCTCTTTCCATTGAGAGAACCGTAACCTGGAGTTGCAGTTTCAGGTGAGACTGTATTTTGCAAATCAGCAAGAAGAGCATCTGGAACAAAAAGTTAAGTTAAAACATCTCATTCAAAGAGAAAATAATTCCCCTCACATACCGATAAAAAAAAACTACAATCAAAAAGCTTTCAAAATCCTTCACCAGACTTTTTTCCAACTAAAAGAATAACCTCACACTACCCTACAAAAAATATCACACCATTTTTCCCTCTAATTTTCCCCCAAAAGAAAATTTTCACATCATAAAAGAAATATTTCATCCAAATAATAAATTTTCCCATCATTAAGAGTTTTGTTATAAAAATAATTGGAAAAAATATTGCGTGTTTTTAAATAAATATTTACAAATGCAGTATAATTTATTATTTGACTTGAATTTTCTTTCAGTGAAAAAGTTCATAAATTTTTTTTTCAATCCAAACTTCAAGATGGATTCATTTAGAGGTTCTTTTTTTTACATAGGGTTGTTGCCAGGACCTTGAATTGAATTACTTACTAAGATATTGTTCCCATTTAGCATGACGTGCGGCAGTACCCAATCGAAGATTAAGGGATGGTGACGAGGGTCTCAAAACGTCTGCCATCTTGTTAGGATTTGTTATCTTAATGATCTATATAAATATAATAGTTGAGTTGTTTTCAATTTAAAAAAAAGAATTTCAATTTTTGAATCGCGCTTTTATAAAAAACCTTTTTCACAGACTTTCTTGTGTTTGTAATTCTTTTTTTTTAGTCAAAACATATATCAACAATTCAGTAAATGGGAAACTATCTGTAATTATTGAAAACACTATGGGGTCGTTAGCATAACAAGTTTTCTGAGTTTTCTTTTTCTTTTTGTTAGTTGACAAAAAAATAATTTTTTTGAAACTGAAAATAATTTCTTAAAATTAAATATTAGAAACATTTTGAAACGAGCAAATGTCAGTTTAAAGAAGTTAAAAATAACCATTCTTTAAAGAATTAATTAAATTCACATAATTTCCATATGTGATGCGACACGAGAAAAAGTACCTATCGACTAGACGAATTATTGGTTATGTTTGTAATTTTTAAAGTGAAAATTAGAGCTGTGCAAAAACTCGAATTTTGCATTGACTCGAAATTCGATTCGAACCGAGCCCATGTTAATTCTTATGGAGAGAATCGA
>JUFY01028950.1:0-72589 GCA_001855655.1 Leptopilina clavipes | reverse complement strand
TAAAAAAAAAAAAAAATGCGAAATGAACCAATAAACTTTCTAGACACATTCCTCAAGTTTTTTTTATTCTTTTGTTTTTAAATATTGTCGTGAAACATTTAAACAAACCGTAAATAAAAGGACAAAATTAAAACTTTTTCTTTAATTTTAGTTAAATAAACTACATCTTTTTTTAAACCTTCATCCGATTTTGCCAAATTGTATCCTTTCCAAATTTGGGCAAACCGTTTAAGTTACTTTCAGGCATGATGATAAATACGTTCTTTTAATAAAAACCTAGAGGAATTACACGATGAAATGGAATTATGAAATAAATTATGCATATCTACCGGAACACAATAATATGACAGATTTGTTTAATATGAATTGCATTTTGAGGTTAACATATTGATAAGTTTCGACTTTTTGAGCAATATGTAGATAAATTTTTCGATTCTTACCTAAATCATCCATTGCAAGACAGTGAGATATATCCTTATTGTTTTAAATCCTTTTAAAATCACTCAGATATTCACTTGAACTTTATTTTGTTTTAAAAAAAATGACAGGAATCACGACGCGGAAACATCACACGTCACGACTCGCGACAAGACAGCGACTGCGGAGCAAAATTAAACGAAATCACAAACATGGAGTCTTATTCTGTTGTAAATGTACACAAACCACCTTCCACTTTGCCGTTAGCATTTTTCCTTACACTTTCGGTACTTAATATTCCATTAAGATGAAATAATTTCCATAATAAAAACACCGAATGAATAATTTTTCGTTTTATACATTGATAAGATCTTCGTGGTACTGAAAACGCGGGTAATTTCTTGACACTTGACATTTGACGCAGGGAGGGATAGGTACCGGTAACAATAACATCACCAACAACGAAATTAAACTCTGTACACACTTTTAATTGTTCAAAACTTCAAAATTTTAAAAATTCTATTTTTATAACGATCGGTGTATTTACGTAAAGTTTAATTATGAAGGAGAAGATTAATAATGTAGAGAGTAAGTTTGTTTCTAAATAAATAAAAAGAAGAGAAATTTGCATTAAAACTATATTTAGTAATTACAATTACCAAGAAGAAAATTCTTCTATCGGTTGTACGATCTTTTGTTTCTTCCGGTGTGAAGGAAGTCCGCTCGTTTCTCCTTCCTGCAATCTGTGAAAAGATATTACTTATTAATATTAGTACTCAAAAAGATAATTTATACAATTTGAATGTTTGGTTATTATTATTATATACTTTTTCTTTTTCTCCTCCATATTAATGTATTTTCCAACTCCTGCTTTGTACACCTTTAAAGTGCCATCAGCTTTTTTATTGCTATTTCTCTTTGCTTCTTGGGCTAATTTTTCAGCCTCCTCGAGAGCTTGGCGACGTTCTTTTGCTAAAAGTTCATCAGCTTCTTCATAAGGATCAACAAAAACTTGGGCAGCTATCAAAATGACATCTTCGATTGGCCTGTCTTTATTGTCCACTTCGATTTTTTCAATAGCATTTAAACAGTCTAATCCACCTACGATTTTTCCAAAAACTGTGTGTTTATTATCCAAATCACGACAGGAGCGATATGTGATAAAACTGCAAAATCAACGTTTAACAATTTAAAATTAATTACTGTAAATTACATCAATATAAAAAAGAATAAAAACTCAAATTTTACAATTGTGATCCATTTGTTCCTGGGGTTCCAGAATTTGCCATTGAAAGAATTCCCCTTCCTTGATGGACAAGATTTTGTTTAAATTCATCTTCAAAAGGTTTTCCCCAAATGGATTTTCCCCCGTTTCCCGTATTTGTTGGATCACCGCCTTGGAGCTGATTAAAAAATTTATCTCTATTGATTTGTTCTTTAATGATTCAATGTTTAATATTCACTTACCATATAATTACGTATCGATCTGTGAAATTTCGTTCCATTGTAATAACCATTTTGGCAATGTTTAATAAAATTTTCACATGTCTTTGAAACAAGATCACAATGCAATTCTAAGTTTAAAGCACCAAAATTCGTAACCAATCTCACGTAACCTTTATAACGAAAAATATTAATTTATATATGAGGAAAAGAAAAACATTGTGTAGAAAATATTTGGCAATTTTTTGTTCGCACCTTTTTTCTTGACTCGTTCATATCGCACTTGATCTTCCTCGATAATCGCTGCCTGATGAACAGTTTCCGTTGGCATAACGGTTGATGTAAATCCAGCTGCAACGGCTCCAGTTGAATAATGCGCCTGTGGAAAATAATTTAATTATTATATTTGAAATAAATAAATTATTTAATCTGAATTTAAATTATTCTAAATAATAACTCACAGCATTAAATTTGTCAGGCATTGTGGAAACAGATGATTTTGAACTGTCATTCGTTTTTGCTTTATCTTTATAATCCTTTTCAAGTTGAGCCAAAATAGCTTTAGTTTCGTTAGAAACAGTTTTAAGTTTTGCCGAAGGATCACTTCTTTCTCGAATCGTTTCTATTAAACAGATTAAAAATTAAAGTAAATTTTAATATTATCATTACCTATGTTATTAATAATTTTGCAAATTGAAATACTTACCTTCATCTTCGACTCTCAAATTATTTTTAATATGATGAAAAGTGGAGAGATTGAACTTTTTCACGTTATTTGGATCTTGAATAGTGATGAGATCTTTTCTCACAAACGGCTCATCATTTAATAAGTCTTTCCAATTTTTCGTTTTTATATTTAATTGTTCCACTGCCTAGTATTTACAAATCCAAAAGTATATTATATTGTTCAAAGTAAAATACATTTAAAGGAAAAGTAACACGTAAACTGAAATAATCAATTACCTCGTAAGAAAAAACATTTCCGGTATTACGAACAGCAACAATGTGAGAATGCTTGCTAAAAACTTTAAACAATACTGGACAGTGATGTTGACCCTCAGCATTCTTGTGAAAATTCAATTTTGTCAAAGACTTGACATCGATAGCCTTTCCAGTTACAGGATTATGTTTGTATTGTTTCACGTATGGTAAAAGAGCCTCTAATTCAAAAATATTTCCATTTACGTCGCAATAAGGATGCTCAAATGGTAGTAAACTTAAACAACAATGATTAAAAGGTAATCGTCGAAATGTAGAGTCCTCCCCTTCTAATTCCGGACCAGCTTTTTTTCCACCATACAGAGTTGTCCACTCTGTATAGGTCAAATACCTGATCAAGAAACAAATATTACAATTATAACGAATGTAAAGATTTAAATGATGTAATGAAAATCATCTACAGTTAAAATAATAATTCATGCGTATGTAATTTAAGGTTATGAATTACATTTTGTCTTTTTGATGCTGGCGTTTACCCATTTTTGTATTATTTATACACACACAGTAGTTTACAATAAAAACTTTATTTATATACAAAATATATAGTAAAAAACAAAATAACAAAAATTAATTTGACAGTTGTTTGTTTGGGAAGGTATTTAATTTCAGGGGTGAGAATGCTAACCAAAAATATTTCAAGCAGGGGTGAGAAGGAAACACGTTGCTGAGCTGAATGTTTATGGTGCTTACACACTCTGTCCTGGGCCTGGCTTAAGCTGCATTCATTTTTTTAAATTGACAAGACACGCGCATTTTGCATTTGACAGAAGGAGATTTTATCAGTCAGCGATCAGCTGTTGTATAGAATCAGTGAATTAGTTTCTTATTTATCTGAAATATATAAAGGCAAATGCTAAAGTCAATATAAATTTATGAACTCTCAGGTAAATAAATGCCTATCTAAATAATATTAAATTATATCTGTTGTCAACTTCATTTCCTGCGTTTAAAACAATTTCAAAATGATTGATAAGAAATTATTCATGAATTTGGGGTATAAAAAGAATTTTTTTTTACTTTTAATTGAAATAATTGCAAAAAAGATTATTAATTCTATTTGATATTTTATTTACAGTTTGATGTAAAATAGTGTTTTTTTCATTGTAACGATTTCAATTGATTAAAAAATCTTTAATTCAAAAAAATTTTTTTTAGGAACTGCAAATTTATCCTGCAATGTATTATTGTTAATTATTACATGTAAATATCTGAAAAATGACTGAAACTGTCGTTACTGAATGGCTTGCTGATTGTGCTGATCTTTCTCCTGCCGAATTACATAGTTTTGCTAGTACACTTTCACAAGACACTGAAATTGTTCGTGCAATTTATATATTATTGGAAGAACGAACAAAATACTGCCAGGTAAAAATTTTCCTTTTGTATTAATGTCCACACATTTTTAATGTACATGTACAATATTTGTTTTTATGTACCTTCTTCTTTTATTGATTATGAAATAACTGGTTATCTTTTGCTTCAGCTCGTCGATACAGTATGCAGCAAATTATTTGACTTTTATCGTTCTCAAGAAAAGGAACTTGAACGTTTCACTTTGCAGTTTCTGCCTACTTTAATATACATTTATTTAAATTCCGTTGCCCATGGCGATATTAAAGTAAGAAAAATTAAATATTTGGAGTACAGAATTTAA
This sequence comes from Leptopilina clavipes, assembly GCA_001855655.1. Taxonomy (NCBI): domain Eukaryota; kingdom Metazoa; phylum Arthropoda; class Insecta; order Hymenoptera; family Figitidae; genus Leptopilina; species Leptopilina clavipes. Next base: position 68,076 of record JUFY01028950.1, on the reverse strand, counting down.
AGTGAATTATCGGACACTTCTTTTCTTATTTTGTTTAAAGAACATTATAAATCATTAAATGAACATAATTTCAAGGTCGTAATTAAATAGCAGTTAAAAAAACAAAATGATATGTTTTCTTTTATGAGTGTCATTCACATAAATGATGTATTATTATATAATCATGCATGGATTGATCTTTGCTCGGAAAGGAGAGAAATACTTTATTTTATTAATTTTTTGTTGTATTTATTGCAGAATTGTCGAACGGTAGAAACGTTGTTGATCGGCTTGTATAATTTGGAAGTTGTGGATATGAATGGACAACCAAAAGTCGTATCTTTTAGATTACCTTCTTTAGCTATATTGTCGATATATCATGAAGTATGTACTAAATTACTAAACTCAAATTTTTCTTTTCTTTATTGAATATCAAGTTAATTTTCAATATTTTTTGTATTTAGCCTTCTAGTTTGGCATCTACTTCGTTAACGGAAAGTGCGATTCGTCGTTTTGAGGAGTGTAACACAAAACTTGTCAGTTGGGGTCCTTTGCAGCAAGTAGAGATACTGAATGCCCAAAATAGATTAAAAGTGATGACCGCTCTGCTTTTTATTTACAATCAGCAATTGTCATTTATATCGAAAAATTCACTCGAGCAATTGTGTAAGGTTGCGACAACGTAAGTACATTTCTTATACTAATTTTAATTCTTACTAATTATTTGTTTCATTATTATTTGTTTTTGTGTTATTCTAGACTCGTGACGCAAGGATTCTCGAAACTAGGTCTACATCAAAGATCCTCATATAATAGTGAAACGAGTTTTGTTCCAAGGTTGTTGCCACGAATACCGGTGACGAATCAATTTCTTCTAGAATTTCTCCATTCAATTTATTTTGCCATGTACAACGATTGTTGGTATGTTGCGAATCAGGCTACAGATGACATTCACAATAGAGCGTGTTACGAAACATTCACAAACGTTATGTTGGTTACAAATGCTATTCGTAATTCAAGTAGTTCTGGACCCCCGGGTAAGAAGTCTTATTTTCTTCAAGCGTCACTTTTTTTTTACTTTTTTTGTTTTTTTTTGTTTCAGGACAATTAGGCGAGAATTCTTTAGGAATCTCAGTTGCGATATCATCCTCCTCTACAGGAACATCAATGTCCAAGTCAATGATTACAAATGCTTCATTTCGCACCAAGAAATTGCCAGGTGAGTACGCGAAATTTTTCCACGAAAGAATTTTTTTTCAAAGTGATAAACGGGTAACACACTACACTCATTATGAAAAAGTTTTTTTTTTTTTTTTTATTCAAACGAAAGTGATTTTTTGAAAATTAACTGTATAATAATCTAGACGATCTGGATGAAAATTTATTTGAATCAACGGAGCCGAAACAAATTGAAAATCAACAAACGTCAGTGATGGCCGGCAATTCAAAGCGGCGAACAAAATTTTGGAAACAGCCGATTATCAATTATGTCGATGAGGAGGAAATAATGAAAGCAAATTCCTCCTCGTCTGTTGAAAATTCGAGACGTGAAAGTATTTCAAGTAGTCAGGGTTCACCGATTAAGTCGTCACCGAAAAAAAGTAAAGAACAAAAGTCAAAAAAATCGCCATCGCAAAATAGTGCCGCTGGACAAGACGAGACGACGTCTCGTCGTACTAATCGAAGAAATTCGAAAGATCGAAACGAATCGCCGAGAGATGAGAATCGTTTAAGTGCCGGTGCACGTTTATATCGAGTTATGGAGGAACAGGCACTTGGCGAAATTCATGGAGAATCTAATGAGAATTTATATCCCGGAGGAAGCAGACGAATGAGCCTCTGCTCTCCTGGTTCTTCGCCGAATTTTTGGTATTAAATATAAAAAACAAAACAAATTCTCAACAATATACACCGCCTTGTAGAATACATTTTCAAATGCACTAAATATGTTGCATTATTTTTTTTTCTTTAAAAAACGACGAATGATTGTGAAAGTTTCGTTTATTGATTGCACAAAATCCAACAGTGCACGTAAACAAATCTTTTCTATTTTACGCTTTCCACTAATTGATATAAACAAAAGTCTTTGAAAAAATATTTTCATTTATTCACTATTAAAACAAAAAATTGTTTCTTGGGGACTGATGTTAAAATTTAACATAAAAAATTCAACGAACGTTACTTTTTTTCAGATGATATTCCAATTCAAGTGACAAAAGAGGAAGGAAGTGGAGAAATTAAAAGCAATTTGAAATCAATAACTGAGGATCAAGAAGTTACGGAATCAAATCGCGCGGGATCTGTTCGTCAATCGAAAGACACGAAAGTTGTATCAAAAATAACAAATTTCTCCGGTCTTGGAAAAAAACCCAAGGAAAAAGAAGGGAAAGGGCCTAAAAATGTGATTGTCAATGAGAAGGAGAAAAAATTTGCTTCACAAGGAATATTAAAGGACAACACGAAAGGTAGTCGTTCAATTTTAAATAACGATCAGGAAGAAACGGATGCAATTGTTAATGGAATGAGGAAAAAAATTATAATTGGTGAAAATAATTTGATTGGTGTGGATGCAAATACGAGTTTAATTGAAAGCGAGAGATTAGCGGCGAGTAATGAAGGTGCTGAAGGTATTAATTTAGATTCTTCTGTTAGTATAACAAGAACGTATAATGACACGGAATCAGGAGCATTAACTATGCAAGTTAGTACAGTGTAAAAATTTATTTATTTATTTTTTTTTTTATATTTCTCACATATGGAGCCTTTAAATGTTTGCATTTTCACCTCTACATCAATTTATTGTATGTAGTGCGTCTGAGATATTTCTAGTAATTAATTCTATCTAGATAGTAATTGAAATTTTTCAGGAAGAAAAAATTTTCATTTGAAATTTTTTACATAAAATTTCATTATTCTCGGACATTAAATGTTAACACAATCAAAAAATCAATTGCATTAAGTCAATAAAATTATCTTAAACTAAAATTCATTATTATTATTTTGATATTAGATCAACAATTTTATTCACTTATGAATTATTTATTTATTGACTGAATTAAGAATTTTATTTCTAAACTTTTAATACTTGTAATAAGTAAAACTAGTTTTTTGGTCTTTAATTTTTTTAACAAGAGGAACATTAAATAAAAATTTTAACCTTTTTAATAGAAATTGTTTTTTCAATACAAGAAAATTTCATGTGAAATTTTTTTTACCTGTTGTCTATACTTAAAAGAAACGATATCGATGGAATATTCCGTTCTTTTTTCTTTTTGGAACAAATTTTTTAGATATTGGCATAATATTCCTGAATAATTTGATGTTGGAAAATTGTGCCAAACTATATGTGGAATATTCTATCAAATATTTATTATGCCATCGGCGTTAATTGTTAAAACTGATGAGCTATTAAATAAGTTATTAATTATGAATCCGTTAAATATTTTTTATAAGAATCTTTGATCTCTACTAAGCCATTTGGCAAAAAATCTATAATGTAATTTATGTGTAAGAATGAATTCATTTTTGATATTAGAAACTTGTATTTATTTCGATGTTATTAAGAAAATAACAAAATGTCAATATTTCATTATTGATTATTAAAAATTTCGATCATCATTGATCAAATGAAAAAAAATTGACATTTTACATGGAGAATTGCAAAAATCTACTTTTCTTCAAAATTCTTCCCAAATGTTCAAATGCGTTTCAAAGAAATGTTCTAGCCCTTAAGTTATCAGATAAATAAAAATTGGATTCATGTAGTCAATCAATATTGCTGCATTATATCAGAAAATATACGAAATGCGTATACTATAAAATGACTTTTATTCAAATTACCGTTTTATATCTTAATTTCTCAGAAATTGAATAATACATATTAAGATAAAATCTTAAATAATAATAAATTAATTTACTTCTATTTATCGGTATTTTCAAATTCCATTAGTTTTTTGGACGAATTTATTTCCTGAAAAAGAAATACAAATAATGTCAAGGAAACAAAAATAGAATGAAAAGTTAGTTGAAGAAAAAAAGTTTTCATGACTAATTATACAAACTTAAAAAAATGACTTACCGATAAAATTTCCCCACTATAAAGTTCATTGCATTGTTTAAAAAATTTCTCAATTTCCACTTCTGAAGATGATATTTCTCGATCGATAGTATTTTTATTTGTCGAGATCTCGCAAAATGATTCCTGATCTTTGGAAATTTTTATTTCCGTTTCCTTTATTTTCCTGTTAATATTATTTTTTGTTGCAATTAAAATACAATTATGCGAAATTTTTTATTAGTAAAAAATTTGACTTACTTTAATAATTCAGTTTTTTGATTGTGAACAGGGACCAATCGATGTTTCATTTCGTCTTTTAATTTTTTTAGATTAATGGAATTGCAATGATTATGTTTAATATTTTGAAATTTTTCTAATTTTAGAATATTGTCAATAGCACTGTCATTTTCTTTTTTAATTGCGTCCAATTCAGTCAGAACGTTTCTAAAAAATAATTTGAATAATTAAATTTATAATACAAAATTTTTATACGTTACTATTAAATATTTCTAATTTGTTTAAATAATTTTTCACAATCGTACTTTATGTCTGTAATTATTTTCAGTATTTGAGTCATTTTATCCAATTCCTTTTGGATAAATAGATTTGTTTGTTCTCTTTGTTCGGCCAAATTCTGTTTTTCCATGAGTGATTCAAATTTTAGTTCTCTTTCTTGATTTTTCAACTTTTCTTCGTTATCAAGTTGTTCCATTTGTGCTTTCAATTTCTCCGGTGATTCAACAACTTGTGCTTTTAATTCACTTGTTATATTATTGATCTAATAATAGAAAGTTGTTTAGATTTTTTTTCATTAAGAGACAAATATTTTAGCTTTTAATTAATAATTTACCTTGTTAGCTTCTGTTTTCTTCGAGTTGTAAATTTCAATACGTTTTGCATTTTCCTTTTCATAACTGCTTATTACCAATTTTTTCTCATCCGTTTTAATCTTTTTGACCTTAAGTTTCTGACCTATTTCTTCAATTTCCTGTTTCAGCTAAATTAAAAAAATGTAATAATTAAAAACGTGATTAAAATTAAAATATAAATATATAATTCGTTTTGTTAATTTAAATAATATAAATTACTTTCTCATTTACAGATGATTGAATTTCCCGATATTTTTTACTAGCAGCAGTTTTTTCCTCTGCTTCTTGTGTTTTGGTATAGTATTCATTAATTTTATTTCGTCGTTCTTCAATTTGATTCACTTGATCCTGAAGTTCTATCACTTTGTTTCGAAAGTATATAATAAAATTAGCTAAAAATTTCCCCACTTTTATGGCTCTTTTAGGAGCTGGAAACGATAATTATATTTTAACATAATGGCAATTTTTCCAAGAATACTATAAAATATCAATAATAGATTACTTGGACTTGCAATGTCAAGAACGTGTAAATCTTTAAAGAATAATTTCTCAGAAATTCCACTTATTCCAGCATACATATTTATGATCTTTATAAATTCCTCGTACAATTCTTTATCATCCGAAAGTATAACATCATATTGCTCCAATGTTGGCTATACAATAAATGTTTTATTTTATTTGAAAAAATATACAATTAAAAATGAATCTAGAACAAAATAACATACTTATTTACAAGTGTAAATACCTGTTTAATGGCGCTTCCATTTATTTGAAATGTGTTAAAAAATATTGTAATTAAGTTCATTACAAAATCTTTGGTCGGTTTAGTAATATCAGCTTGTGTTACAGGAAGCCGAGCTTCATTGAAAATAATCAAATCGTTTTCTTCCATTTTAATGTTTGTTCTTGGTTTGGTTTGGCTTTTCGAAATTCGTTGGTCTCTTTAAATTTAAATTACACCACAAACTGCCACAAACTATATAGGTAAAGAGATGCGGATCTGTAAATAACATTTTCATGCCTACGGGCCACTCCACATGTTTTGAATATTGAACTACATTTCAGTGTGATACGCCTTAATTTCTAATGACTCAACCCTGGTTAAAGAAGCGCATGCGCTGACTAGCGCCTTTTTTTTTCTAGAACCATTTGCAACCATTTGTGTGAGTGCCTTTGTGCTCTAAATACGTGTGCTAAATACTCCAACATCTTTACTTTGCATTAGTATGTAAACCCATGCAAACGTTAAATTAGGCATACATACGTATATTCTCTGTACATATATATAAAATATTACATATAAAATTTTGTGAAGGCTGTGACTCGGAAACTTCGTATTGAATCGTTTTTCTCTTGGTTCTCGTGTACTTCCTTTCCTTTTTATGCCATCTAACTTCCATCCTTCATCCAGCTTTTACAGCTGATATGATAGAAGAGAGGATATTGGTTAATATTATTGCCCTTATGCTGTCTACTGCGTCTGTTCAATTGTATTAAAGTGTCAAAACAGCCAGTGTGTTTGGTTCGTGGAACACTTGAAACACAAATATTCTCAAGTTTTAGAAGGAAATTCGTAATTTTTTTTCAAAATTGCTCAAAGAAACCTAACATTTGCAAAAAAGTGAACTATATTCCTTCCGTAAATTTCTCCTTTTCCTTTTTCACAATTAGTAATATAAAATTTGACACCTTCCTAAAATAAAGGTTACGAGATATTGAGGCATGAGAGACTTAGAGTTCCGATAACAGTGATAAAAGTATTTAAAAAAGAAGTGATAGTAGTTAAAAAAAAGTGAATAACTGGATTTTATCCGAAAGGACTACGCGGGCATGGTATACCTGAGGGCTGCTTGGGGTATGGGAGAAGCTCAAACGCAGTGCCATAGCACTAATACTTCACCAATTTCATCAACTTTTCTTCACGATCATGACGAGGAAGTCGCTTTACATCCACTCAATAATCAGGTATATGCAACATTTATTCTTAAACACTGATTTTTTCTTTCTTAATATAAATACTTAGGTATACGACTCGAATGCTTCTTAAATGGGTCACGTCTTTCATCCATTGTTTCACGAATGTAGGTACGATCAAAGTAAGTAGAAAACTAAATCGTCGTCAAGCATTGCATTTTTTTTTCATTACACCATCATCAAAACGTTAGGTTTTATAAGAAATGTGATCGAATTTAGTTGTTATTTATCGTCACGAAAAATTATTTTTAATTTCTCTGGAATATATATATGTATATGTATATACATATATACAATTCAGTTCAATGAATTCTAAATAACAACTTCCTCTTAATTCTATACTTAGCAATTTCAATGAAAATACAAATAAGGATGCAGAGATTGAAAATGTTTAATTTTCGGTAAAAATTAAATGGTTTATGACGTACATCTTTATTGATAGAGGAATTATGTTTGTTTGGAATTCTGATAAAGCAGGTTTGATTCATAATAAATGTTTCTTGTTTTTAATTATAAATTATAAATTATAAATTATTCATTATGTGATAATATATTTTTCCATGCACGTGTGTCAACTATTTGTCTATCATGTTTCTTATAAATGAAAATTCGTTCCTCCATTCAAATTTTTTTTTCATTTTTACACAATTTTTTAGCGATGAGCATATTAATGACAAATCGATTGATTCATTATAATATTTCTTAAACTTATAACAATCATATTTCATGACAGGTCGGTGGTCATACTCGATTACTGCTTCTCAACCAAAATACGATTTGCAAGCCACTGAACTGCAGAGAATTAGACTTCTACAGAAACATTCCACAAGAGATACAAACATTTGTCCCAAAATTTAAAGGTAAGCTGATGTATTAATTTTATCAGTTCATTATTTCTATAGTATAACACTCGATATATATTTATTGAAGTTGATTACATGTTGCGGTTAAGTAATTTATCTCAATAAGGTTTTGTGTACTCTTAATTTTTATATTTTTCCAGAACTATTTTTCCTTCGACGCATTTTGTCATCCTTTTTTGTTTCTCATCTTCGTGTAATTAAAAAAAAAATAGTTATTTATATTGTCGACAAACATTTTTTGTAAATATGTAGATTATAAACAATAGTGCATTTTTAATGTTTAGCTTATCTTGGGAGGGAAAAGAATTCTATTGTAAATTTTTTTTTTTATAAAATATGTTTTTTTTTATTACGATGATAGATAATTGAAGCCATGTGTTGAAATCGAATCTAAGTCGTATTCTTTTTGATAAATGTTTATTTTAGTATGCGTACAATTTATTTATTAGAATGGAAAATTTTTACATATTTTACTTTTTTCCATTTTTATTACGTGAGTTTTACGATATTCGTGAAACTTTTTTTTAACGATGTTTTATATTTGTAATAATACAATTTTGATGAAGATGCATTATTTTGCAAATATTTGATTTGTTTTTCGACGCGTGACTTCAATTCCACAAACAATTGATTATTCCAATGAATGGAAAAATTCACTTAGTAATTGAACAAAAAGAAAAAATCGTTAAAACAATTAATTCCGGTGAAGGGTGCATTTATAATCAGATTAAAAAAAGAAACAAACAAAAACATTAAAGAGTTGAAAAGTAGACTTTCAGAGGACTTTTGCTTGTCCATAATGTGAGTTTGAATGTAGTTTTCTGCTTTAAATGTATATTGCATTTTTGGATCGATTTGTACAATAAAAAAAGAGGAAAAAAGTTAAATTCTTTTTTGTAACTTGCTACACTCACAATGTGTAAAAGCTATTAGGGTCAAGTTAGTCATTTTTTTTTTAATTTTCTATTCTTTATAGAATTATGAGTGATTTAGTGTAAATGTGAATGTCGACAGTGAATACATACGTAAGTCTTAAATTCCCAATTTCCTACTTTCATCTGTTATTCAATCTAAGGGTATGTTGTAATTTATTGACGTCATGTTATTTGAGTGAGGCTTCTCGCTTCCTTGTGTGAAAAACTGAAAGCAATCAAATCCACCAGGTCTAACTAAATTCAATCACCGTTACAATTAAGAATAATTCTTCATTTTTTTATCAGACAAACAATTTTATTTTCATTGTCTTTTTAAATTTAATTGTTATTGAATTTGAAAAATTCAAATAAAATAAAATTATTCTCTTATTTCTTTGGTAAATTTTTTATATTTTGTACATACATTGATTTTTATTTATTAATATAAATTGTATGGATTTGATAATTTTTAATTTAAAGAAGTAATTTAAGAATGTTCAATATTTAGAAAAAATGTATCTTTACTGCCTTTGTTTTATGTAAAAACAAACAAGGCGTTTAAAATATTTTGTGATCGATTAGTTTGACAATTAATTTACTTGATAATCGATTCTCAATATTCCCTTAAGAGAGCAGTTTTTTAATGCTCCTTATGAAAATTTAAAATTCAATTCGACATTTTGTTACACGGAATAAAAATTTTTTATCAACATCAATGTAAAACAAAAATGCAATAAAGAAATGTAGGCGGACAAAAAACTTTTATTTCCGGAAAAAAGAAATAAACGTTTCATCAATCTTATAAGATTTATAACAACAATTACTATGAATTATTGTAAATTTGGGGAAAATTAAAATTAAGAAAATTTTGAAATTAATAATAATTATTAAAAAGATTGATGAATAGTTGTAGCTAAAATAGAAAGTTGATAGTTTACAAAAATTGTGTGTAAAACGGCGTTCGTTTTTTTCCGAGATATAAAAAAAAAGTAATAATAAGAAAATTGTATAACGTCAAATCTTAGAATAATCTACGTGGTTTTTGTTATCAGGGATTTTCAGTGAAAGGAAAATTCAATCAGATAAATTAGAGGTCATTTAACAACCTTTAGATTTTTTGATACGAAACTAAGTTACGTAAAGATTTTAATTCCCCTTTATTACTGAAAAAGTGAAAATTAAAATATTTGCTGTTATCATAATTCAATTATTTTATAATTAATAGTTTGAGTCGATTTTTCAGTCAATAGTAAAATTTAAAATCAGACTAGATAGTAAAACAAAATTGATATTTTATATAATTTAAAAAATTAATCTTAGCGTTTCATTTCTTTTTTTCGTTACAAATTGAAAAATTCTTCTCCACATTGCTTTTATTTTTAAACATGCACCTATTGCACAAAGAAAAGAAAATTTTTGAAAGAAATAATTTAACGATTGCGTTCAACCTTTAAGAAAGAAAATCCCTTTAAGAAAAATTATAATTTTTTTAGGTATATTTATCAAAACGAATTCTTTGTTTCTTATTGAATGAAATTTTCTTTTTCTATATAAATTTATTTTGAAATATTGCAAATGATGATAATTGTGAAAAGAAAAAAATTGTAAAAATATTTACAATTGAAGAAAATTATTCCAAATGAAAATTTGAGTCGAAGAAAGAATATTTCATTCACGTTGTATTAACATTCAGAAATTGTTTATGATAAAAATATTAAACCGGCGAAATATTTTACTGATTTGTTATTATTATGGATAATTTTCTAGATTTTATTTCATTTTTCATTTTATAGATAATTAAAAATCAATAAGTATAGGAAAGAAACAGGAATGAAATATGATTTTGTTTCATTATTTAATTATTCTTTGAGTATTCTTTCTTTCACTTCTTTGTTATTTAAAAACAGTATATAACAAGCATTGTTAGGAAGATTATTTTACAAAAGAGTGTGTTTTTTCAATACAAACAATTGACACAAAGTTCAAGATTATTTTTTAAAAAAACCTTTTGCTATGAATATTTTTAAATTCTGGAAAATTAATCATAAAATTGGATTGTATTTCTTCGAATCAGTATTATATTTAAAAAAATGAATATTCGAAACAAATACTTTCATAGATTATACCTAATTGGAAAATCGAAAAAGAATTGAAAACTAGAATTTTTTTTCAATCTTACTGACTAGGTATGATCCGAAAAATATATTGAGAAAAGAGAAAAAAAAAATTAGAGAAACGTCTTAAGAAAATAATAAACTATGTTGGAGACTTGTAGCCAGGATAACACCGTTGAGTAGGTATCAGATTCATAGTGTGATTTTTTACTTTAGTAATTTTTTTTGATAATAAGTTAATCAATAAAGAGAAGATTAATGGGACATTGGTGCATTTTAAAGTGTACGGCAAAAAAGTTTAAAAAAAAAAAAAAAAAAAAATTGGTCATTTATGAGAACTAAATGCATCAAATCGATATGTTTGATGATTGTGTCTAGCAAAAAACCGTTTTCTTTTAAGTATCCCCAGAGCCAATAAGTCACAAGGATTCGTGTCTGGGAAATCGAGGCATGGCCTGCTCGCAGACCCACTAGTGCCCTGAACACATTCCATTTGCTTCTCCTTGGCCAATGCTCGGGGTTTGTATTTTGTTGCTGATCACCAATATATTCCGTCATGTGATACTAGTTCTCTGAAAATCAGATATCTTTTCGCGATTCAGACGTACATTTTATGACTGATTCGCCGTAAGCAGAATGTAGTCAAAATAGTTCATTTACTTCTTATACAACAATTATTATATTTCAAAAAAAAAAAGAATAAAAAAATATATATATAACTAACCAATAGTTAATGATTTCTTGTGCACATTTCATTTCATATTCTCAAAAATAATACGCTGAGGTATCATATTCAGAAGTAGTGACATTTTCAATGTTTTTTTTTATTTTGACTTTTTTTTTTGTCTTATTGATTCATTGCTTCTGAATATAATACTATGCTTGATTACACATGAAGCGAGTATTTTGTGACGCATTTGAAATTTTACGTCATTTTTTTTATGTTGTGCAATCGCTATTCTTCTATTATTATGAGTCAGTTAATATTATTATTCATAAATTTCATTGGAAACGAAAATTTTTTCGATATACTTGGTTCATGTGCAATTCAATTCTCGGATATATTTCTTTTCTTTTTATTTTTTTTATTTATTTTTCATTGGACATTTTATTATAAGAGAAACAATCTTGTAGAAATAGTATAGAATTTTTGTTCTTAAGTCACTATCAGATCATAATCCTAAGTTCTATTTTTAATTTGACTCTCTTCTTTATTCTTAAGGTATATTTTTCGAGTTTAATTATTTTTTGTGTAATATTCAGCATAAAAAGAAAAAAGAAAAAACAAAATTCGCGAAGCTTAGGTCGATTATAAAAATGAAATTATTTTTTTTTTTATATCAAATTGGACATATATAAATGTCGATAAAAAGTCACAATTTTAATTGAAGGAATATTCAATTGATTCGAGTATTGGTGTTTCAGGTGTCATGCAGGCATCCAGTAGCAGCGAGGTTAAACTCGATAAGCGTTACAGTCCAAGTTTTAGAGATCACGAGACTCAATCGGGAAAAGGATCAACGAAGAGAAAAAGAGATGATGTTTTAAGGTAATTGATCCTCAGGACTTAAATTAAGCAAATTATTATTTTTTTTCCCATTTATATTGTAATTATAATGTAATAATTGAGATTTAATTTGCATCCAGTATTAATTATTTTCTTTTATTCTAGAATGAAAATTCATCGTAAAAACAGTTCGGTAGATGTCTTGAAATCAGGAACGCATCTAGATTCAGCGGCAAATAAACAATGTATCCTTTTCATATAATTTCCATATTATTTTAAATATTTAAATTCTATTTCATTATTATGATTCAATTGTGAAAGACTAAAAGTTAAATGACTGATAAAATTTTCAAGTGCTTTTATAGAATGAAAAGAGTTTATTTCCGTGTTGTATTATTGTATATATTTTAAAAATGTGGGTCACTTTCAAGTTAGATTTAGGTCAAGGTTGGTGTGACTTGTGTAGAATGGAGTGAATGAAGTGAACTCCACGATCTGAATTTGTGTCCGTTATTCATTTAATTCGTTTAATATTTTTTATAATTAGGAAATATTACACTTTAAAAAGAAAAATTTTTTTAGAAAAGATGAAAAAAGAATTTTTTTTAATAATATTCTCGATGTATTAAAACGATAGTTTTCTACGTCGCAGAGAATTTTCTTTTTCTTTTTGTTTGATAACGCTTGATTACAATTATTATCTCCTTAATAGAAAAAAATAGATTTTTTATTACTGGAAAATATAACGTCACAGTATTCTCATCCATGTATCTTAGATTTAAAAATGGGGACCAGACAGCATGGAGATGATGCATCAGCTGAAAAACGCAGCAAGCAAATGGCTAAATGTGCTGCCAGCACTTCGGCATCTTTAGGTGTTAGACTCTGTGGAATGCAGGTTTGTTCTTTTTCCCTCCCCAAAAATAAAATATACATACGTGATCTAAAAATTTTAATCAGGGTGACTACTCAATAGTTTCGCCCAAAGTTTCTCAATCTTTCCTATATTCCTGATTCAATAATTTATTTCTTCAAGTCGAAATTTAACGAAACCTTTTCTATTTTCCTATTCCATATTTTCCAGGATTTTGTTTCTTTTCTATTTAAATATTTTCATTTATTTCAGGATTTAAGTTGATTTAGTTTTAATACGTTTTTTTTAGGTTTAAAGTATGTATTTAGAATAAACATTTTACAATGATTACTTTGTAATTTTTTTCTTTCTCTGATTTTTTCGATTAATCGGAATAGTGTTTATTTTCTATCAGAGTGATAAGATTCAAATTTAATTCATGGAAGTCGTGAATCATCGATTTAAGACTAGTAATAATTATTTTTAGTTAAATTACCAAATAGTGGAGGTACTATAATTATTAATAATAGATATAAAATTATATACTTTGCAACGGTAACATAATATGTGACGCTCCACGGTGAAAGGGACCTAATGTGTCAACGAATTGTTGGTTATGTTTAAGAAAATTTTTGCTCAATTTCAGATTCATTTTTAATTATTTTATGTCAAAAACTATCTCTATTAACTATTTTATATACTAAATAATTAATAAAAACTGTTTTTGACTTCAGGTAATTAAAAATGAATCTTAAATCGAGCAAAAACTTTCCTAAACATAACCAACAATTCGTTGACACGTTAGGTCCCTTTCATCGTGGAACGTCACATATTTTAAGTATAGTTAGTTTTAAAATGTTAAGTAAATGTTTTACAATCCTTTTTTTTTGTTATTTATTTATTTAATTGTTTGTTTATTCTCAAATATTTTAAATTCATTTTCACGGGAATCGTAAACCTTTTTCAAACGAGTGGCCACCCTGAGAATATGAAAATATGAAAAAAAAAAATATTTCTTTTAAGAGCAAAAATACACAAGACTTTTGTTGTCTAATCTCTCGATTAATGTGAAATTGATTCAAGGTTTACCAAGCAGACACCGATCATTACATAAAACGCGATAAATATTGGGGAAGAGAACTGAATGAAGAAGGCTTTAAGGAAGCTTTGATCAGATTTTTTCACAATGGATATTGTTTGCGTGCAACTGTCATTCAAAAAGTAATAATGCGATTAGAACAATTGCGTCGTGCTATAGAAAGACAGAGCAGTTACAGATTTTATTCCTGGTAAGTATAGAACTTTAAAATGATATAATAAAAATAATAATTTGAATAATTTGAAAGATTTCTGATCATCGAGCTCTACTTTATATTGCACGCGCGCAAAAAAAGTGTGAGCACCCATGGAAGCCAGAAACCAATTCCGAGGGGAAAAATTGTAAAAAAAAAAAAAAAAAAATGAAATGAAAAAAGGCCTAAGTGGTTAAAATCTAATTTATATACATATGTGTAATTTTTTTCTTGGAGAAATTGTTGAACAATGGTAATTTTCATTTTCAGCTCGTTATTAGTTGTCTATGAAGGTTATCAGATTGAAGATTATATGGAGAGACGGACGCCAACTCTACGCGTTGAGGATACTTCGAATGATGTGAGCTACGTGGAAGCACACGTCTCGGATCCATGTTACGATGCAGACACGAGTAACAATTCAGCGGATTATAATTTATCGTCGCATGATGAAGTAAGTGAAGCTACGTTTCATCGTGTTTTTGGGGAAGCGGCCGCGAGGGGAGCGAAAACATCGTCGGGATTTTATCCAATAAGTGAGGAAACCGTATTTATGGATCCACCGTCAAATTTATTGAACAGCGTTGTACAGACAACTGGTTGTCCGTATGAGAATTGGTTGAACTACAGTAGCAGTAGTAGCGGCGACGATTATTGCTGCGGGCAGCATTCGGTTGTTCATTCGGAGGACACGAGTTCCGATCTTGACATTGGCGCGGAATGCTCGGTTAAACGTAATAAACATCGACATCGTCAACAATTGTACGAAGACAAAGAATGCCACGAGGAGGACAGCCTCGAACACACCAGCAGCATGTCCAAGAGACTTAGAGTCAAGGATAATGAAAAATTGGCGGATCTTCACAATTCTCTTGTCGATGTGCGAATGATCGATTTTGCTCACACCACATTCGGTCACACGGGTTTAGCAACCAGTTCTAATTCCAATTCAAATTTAACGGTTCATCAGGGTCCCGACTGTGGCTTTCTCACCGGACTCGACAGTCTCAAACGATTACTCCTTGAAATTGCCAACGAAGACTAGTTTCATTCACAATCCACACAAATTTCTTCATTTTCTTCATTCAACTTCAAAATCATTTCTTTTCCTTATTTTTAACTATATTGACTATGTACTTTGATTTTTTTTTCATTTTATTAATTGACGCGAAAAATTTTTTTTTATTTCATTGATAACCGTGTTTAAAAAAAAATACCACCGACTGAAATAATATATTTATTTATTCATTACCAAGTGAGAAAATTTTCACAAAATATTTATTATTCCCCGGGGTAGTGATTGTTAATTAAAAAAAAAATCAACATCAATGAGGGAAAGTGGTAAAAAAATTAAATGTAGACAAAAAAAAAGAAAAAACGAAATTAATCGAAGAAAGACGCTAAATAGTAATCGAGAAAAAAATTCGATGAAAAATAGTGAAAAAAAAATGCAAAATAATCGAAGAGAAAATTGAACAGTAACCGTGAGAAGACGCTAAAAATTAGTTGCGTAAAAAAAACGGTAAAACTGAAGAAAAAAATATTCAAGCAACAAATAACGGTGAATAAGTGATAATTGATTTAAGAAATTGATGAAAATTTTGGAATATAATCAGGATGATGGGTGAAAGAAATATTGTTAATAAAAAAGGAAAGAAAATGAGTGATAAAACGAAATTTTTTGTTTGTTTTGTAGAAAGTTGTTTAAGATTTTTGTACAAAAAAAGGAAAAAAAGAACTGTATATAAGCTTCGAATTTTTATTTAGATATATTGTTATTTTGAGGAGAAAGGAAACAAAAAAAAACATTTTGAATTGAGCGCAAAACGCAATAGTTCTTCGCGCGTAAATCGCCTTTTAAGTGCACTAAACATCTTAAAAATTACAAAAAAAAAAAAGATGTGCGATATGTAGATTTATAAAAAGTCAAACAACACACTCCTGCCACTTATTTAAGACGAGACTGCGACGACAATTGATTTTAGGAATAACGTAGGAAAAAAAAAAAAAGTATTGACCAAGCGGAAAGCATCCTCTCTTTTTATTATTAAATAGAAGTTATATCCCAAGATTCGATGAAAAATATTTTAATGAAGGTACTGTTTCGTAAACGAAGCACTATTGAAACAAAAACAAAAAAACGGATTTTTAAATCCTGAAAAGAATTTGCTTCAAGCATTCTATTCATTATTATTATTATTATTATTAGAGATAGTTATTTTTAGTTTTCTATTGCATGGAAAATAATCCACCTTAATACTTTAATTATTTGGCTTTATTCTGAAAGAAATATTTTTAGTCCCAGTGTCTTTTATTAAATTGAAAGAATAAAAAAAACGTGATTTCAAAATCTGTCATCAGGCAGAAATTTTCATTTTTTCAAGACTTAATTGTAAAATGATAATTTTGATTAATCGTTTTACATGTGAATTCAACCAAAAATTTGTTACTCCTTTTACTTTGTAAATATTTTTTTCTCTTTGTGATTATTTGTTTTATTATTCATATATAGTTTTCGTTTAGTTTAATGTTTTTGTTCAGTGACTCAAGAATATTTTTTTTTTTTTTTTATTGAAATTTATTCAATATTTTTTTATTATTATTTAATATATTAATTTCATTGTCATAACATTCTTTTGTTTTTAACTTGAAAAATGTTTTTCCATTGTTTCAAAAATTCCATCATTATGCAAAAATAAAAGTATTTCCATATTATTTCATTAAAAATAAAGTTTGATTCAGATTGACTTTGATTTTAAAAATTTACACTTTTTGAACACAATTTTGTTTAAATGAAAATTTAAAAAAACAAGAACAAATTGAAATTGTTCTTGGGATTAAAAAATTTCTCGATTTTAAACAAACTTTGTTAACAATGAATTTTCCTTTATTGTTGAATCTAACAAATACGTTTTTGTTTTCAATCTTTTTATCGACGATAAAAAAAAAATATAAACATTTTAAAATGTATTAAAAATATTTCTGAAAAACAATAGTTTGCTTCGAATACCGAAACACATACTTTCAAAGTGATTAAAGTTTTATATTATTATAATTATTATTATTAATTTTTTGTTTTAATGTAGATTATTTCCTGTTTGTTGAATTTATCGGATTTTTATTTTACTAAAACTGAAGTATGCATTTAATGCAATATTTCG
Source organism: Leptopilina clavipes (assembly GCA_001855655.1). Classification (NCBI taxonomy): domain Eukaryota; kingdom Metazoa; phylum Arthropoda; class Insecta; order Hymenoptera; family Figitidae; genus Leptopilina; species Leptopilina clavipes. The sequence continues at coordinate 50,493 of JUFY01028950.1, read as the reverse complement.
GTTAGGAAAGAATGAATTTGTGAAGATTTGCAGCGATGTATTTCAAATTGATCTAAGTCATTATAAGCGTTTTTAGTGTTAATACAAATAATGAATATTATAGATGAATTCAACTTAAAACTATATATGTAAAAAAAAATGTTGCCATGGCGCTTATTGGAGCCGAATCAAGAAATAGGGACACAAATTTTCTCTAATACAGGCTCTAATTGGGCGCACAATAAATTTGTGCCCAATTTCGAACATTCTTTTTTTTTTGCGGGAAAATTTAGTAAAAGTTGTAAATAATATGTATATTCATGTCTATGTAGTATTGATTTCAAACGCCTAATGTTAATTAGTGCTGTTACAAAGACGTACGATTCCAAAAAGAAAAAAAATTTTTTAGCGTTACTCACGCTTATTGTCAAACATATTTTTTCATCTCGAACTCGAATACGTGTGATATATAAACTGATAACAAAACCGATTCATAGTACAATAAAATAGTTAATTGAATTTGAAAAAGAAAAACACTTGGAAAAAATGTGATGCGCGTCAGTGAGTGTGAAATATGTTTTAAGTATTATGTACAAAGACCAATGTACGTACACATATATACATAGAAAAAAATATATATATACTATATTCCTTTACTTCGCATACATTTAATGTAGTTGAGTGTAAAGTTTACTGTATAATATATAGACGTAAGTCTTTTGAAAGAAGTAGAATTGCCAAAATTCAAAGAAAGAAATGTGTCTGTGAAATTATCTGGTAGATTTTTTCCAGGATGCATTTTTTTTCTCAAAAAAAAAAAAAGAAAAAAAAATACCATTTTTTTCATAAGATTTAAGAATTATTCAAAGTCTTGTAAATAAAAATAATAAAAGACTGCAGAATTCGAAATACTTAAAATTCATTCTGTCCCATTTTTTTTCCAGTTCTTTCGTATTTACCCAAAAAAATGAAAAATTTGGTCGCGATTGTCTAATTAATTTTAATGTCGATGAATTTTTTGTAAAAAAAGTATTGTGAAAAATTTTAGCAATATGTATTTTAAGTACAAGGATAAGGAAAAACATATTTGCTAATTCATGTATCAAATGTATTTAAATATATTTCTTCTCGCAGATTAGAAATTCCAAATCTTATAAAGAATAATTCAATATAATAATAAGTTTGGAAAAATGATTTTTTAACAGTAATTTCCGATAAAAAATATATATTAATAAAATATCATTTTAAAAACCGTTTCTTTGGAACGACAGAAAACTTATTAACTGTCGCTGGACATTAGCGTATTATAATTAGCAAGCAAATTAAATAGAGTTAACAGTATCACTCTCGTAAATTTTCGATGCACATAAAATACAAAACTATGCATAAAAATGAAATTCAATTTAGGATACAATTTTTCCCTTTTTTTTAACATCATTGCTTAATTACAATATATAAGAAACGTAATATCAACATTCCTGTAAATTATGTAACAGGAAATAATTGATAAAATTTTCACGTGTAAAAAATAAATCATTAATCACTTGAAGTGGAATTTGTTAGAAAATCTCCTTCAAAATTTCAAAATTAATCATTCCATTTTATAAACCAAAGAATTGTCGTGAAAAATTGAAAAGCAAATAACTTATAAGGATTAATAATAAATCTGAATTAGTACTTTAGTTAATCAAGTATTTAAAATAGAAATATTAAAAATACATTATTTAAAATGTATAATAATTCGAAACGATTACAGCTTAATAAAAAAAATTATATATATTAAAATAAAAAAGGCTTTTAAATTATTTAAATATGTACCTGAAAAATGAAAGACAATTTTAATTATTATTTTTTATAATAAATGAGAAAAAAATATCATCATGACAATTAGTTATGTTAAATTAAATTTTCTTTACCTTTTTTTTTAATTGCTTTTTCTTGAGCATGAAATGTAAAGTTTTTAATTGTCACCGGCTAATTGATAATGATAGCGACGCAAAGCGGATAATTTTAATCTTTCACTTTCTAAAGCTTTTTCAAGCTCCAGAACGCGAACTTGAGCCTCCATTTCTAATCTGTTTGCTTGATGTAAACTTAATCCAGAAATATCTAAATCATCTGAAAATTATTTTCCAAATGTTTTAATTTTAATGAGGAAATTTCTACAGTATGTAAAAGAAAAGGATAGTTACCATTTTCTTCAACAAGTTGACTGCAACTTTTCGCGGTTGCAACAACACTTCCAGTAGCTTGAGTAACTCCACGCGATGCTTCCGATAGTGCAGCCAAATTATTACTATTTCTATCAGCCTTAACTCTACTGGCAACGACTAACTGTGCAGTGGAGGCAGCAATACCCTGAGATGCAACGACTAATTGTTCAAATTTTCCATTTCCTGACACAACTTTATCCGCAGCTTCTCTGTTTTAAAATAAAATTTATTAATAAATTTATCAAATAAAAATAGAATAGAAGAAATTAAATTGTAATTTTTGTACGAATTTTCATATGAATACATACAATAGGAAATTGGCTCCCATGGCTATGGCTTTGGCTGCAGAGATTAAACCTTCAGACCACTGATGATTTCTTTTGTAAAATTCAGTAGTCGATGAAGTACTCTATTAATTCCATAAAATGAAAGTAAAAAAATGTTATTGCAATTCTCAGTGTTATAGACAATAGTTACATTTTAATAATATAATTGCCTACCTTTCCTTGTGCAACGATTTCTGTTTGTAAGAAACGAGATTTCTTCACTAAATTTCTTATAGCCTTCATCAAATCCGTGCAAGAATCGAGAATTTTTCCATTTACTTCCAATTTGACTCCGGAATCTGCTGCACGTGATTTATCCAGCATGTCCTAAAGATTTGAAAATATAACGTTTAAATATTCTGTTTTAAATTATATTATTAAATTATATATTATTATTAAATAATAAAAAAATTTGATTAATTTAAAACCTGGATTTTAGCAGCAGCCTCTTCAATAGCCTTATCCATAGTAAAAAGCTCCTTTTCCACCAAATCCCCGATAACACTTGCGTTGCTCTTGGATTGTTCTGACAATGAAGCTGTTAAGGAGGAAATCTTTTCCAATTGGACGGTTACTTTATTTATTTGTTCACTTGTTGTCAAAGCCTTTTCCTTGTCTTTAATCTCCTTAATGTAACTAAACATTATCAGACTCTGGGATCCTAATTGCTTACATTCGTCAGTAATTCCTAAAATTACAATTGTGTTGTGGCCAAAAAAATTGAAATGTATTTTTGAGAGAATTTTCAAATATTACTCACTGTCACCGAAAGTGATATCCGTAGATGTGTTAGATGTTGCTTTAGCTTGAATCAGATAAACGGATAATGTAAAAGCCGTGTGAATGGAATTTCGAATCAATTCTCCTCTTGTCTTGACATCCTCGATATAATTACAATACGCCGTTTCTAAATTTTTCAGTGATAATTTCGTTGGATCCAATAAAATTGCAAGGTAATCTGGAGTGCATGTCACTGCAGAAATTGCGGGATTATCGATGGCGTGCATTGCATTTTGTAACATTGTTTCCGCTTCGGATAAACATTGCACTGAAATAATATTTTTCAATGTTTTCATTATACATTTAACATGATTAGCATCTCATGAGAATATAAAATATTTAACTTACAAAGTAACTCGTAGAAAGTATTTTCAGTATCAGATTTCAATTGTGCATTAGAACGTTCGTATTCTGCCTGCAGATTGTTTATTCTCACGTCCAATTCTTCCTTTTGTGCAAGTAAATCATGAAGATCGCCTTCCAATGCAGCTTTCTCGGATGTTATGAAGCCAATTTTTGCATTCAGTGCCTAAACATGAAGAATAGATCGAATTAAAATTTTTTTTAAATATCAGTAAAAAATTTTTTCACTACAAATGCAAAAAATAGAAGCGTACCAAATTTTCCGTTTGTACATCGTCGAATTTTTTTCTCACTTCGTCTAAATCTGCACGTGCTTGAGCGACTCTTTGTGCTTCCTGATCTGCTGTTGCTTGACCCTGAATCAATTCTTGTAATCTTTGTTCTGCTTCAACAGTACGTCTATCCGACTGTTCTTGTATAATTTTCACACTGCCTAATTGTTTATCCACTTCTGCTTTCTGAAAATGAAAAAACAATATTCTGATAAAGCAATTTTAAATTAATCAAATTTATTTTTGCAGAAAAAAATTACCTTTCGTATAAGACATATATGTTCCTCTCGTAATTTTGAATACACTTCTTTAAGTTTTTGAAATTTTTCATTTATACTTTTACTCTTTTCTGAAATAATAATATTTAAATATTTTTCAATTAATGTAAGAAAAAATATTACAATTAAATATTGACGTGAGAACGAACCTTCACATTCTTGGAATTTCATCATTATTTCTGACTTTTGTTTCAACAAATCTTGAGTTCGTTGCTTTTCTTGAATAATTTCATTGCCCTGCAATAAGAAAATTAATATTTTATTTAAATTGCTTAAATAATAATTAATGTTTTTCTAAATTCAACATCGACTTACTTTTGTAGAAAGTCCTGATTCAAGTTCTAAAATTCTATTTTTAAGTTCACAAACAATATGTTGATGTTCATTGAGCAATCGTTGTAATTCTTGCCTCTGTCTCCCATTTTCCTGATGAAGATGATCAATGAGACTATCTCTGCATTAAAGAAAAAAATTAAATTACTTTCATCGATAAAATTCTTTTAATTTAAATATTTCCCTTTTGATTATTTCAAATTTTTACTATTTATTACATTGTGAATATAAAATTAAAAAAAAACACCTTTCTGCCAAAGCATCCGGAGAAATAGAGCCATTTAAAGTAGAATCAATTTGATCTCCAGGTAAGGAACTTGTATCTGACGTATCAATTAAACTGTCAACAGCTGCTTCAGCGTCTAAATGTTCTTCAGGAGGTAACACAACTACTGGCGTTATGTAAGTTCGAAACTCGGCTTGTATCAAGAAATTCGGCGGGTTCTAAATTTTAGAAAATAAACGATAGTTAAGAATTAAAGAAAAGAGAATAATAATAATCTAATAATAATCTAATATAAATAATAATCTCTTTACTTAAACAAATAAATATTTACCTCAGGCAAGGATGGTATTGAGATTAAATGCTTAAAATATTGCATGTGCTTGATGGTGTTGTAAAAATTTTTTAATTCATGAAATTGTTTCGAGAATCGATCTCGATGGCCCTCTAAAGTATCAGCCGGTAGTGCATTATGAAGTTTGAATAAAATTTTTACACAATAATCATACAATTGAGATGCGTCTTGAACACAAGGAATAAGAGGCGCAAGGCGACATTGTCCACAAGGAGTCATTGAATTTGATCGCGATAAATCCAGAGATCCAAAAACTGTAGATTAATGATTAATATTAATTGTGGCAAAAAATAATTACGATTTTTATAGCGAAGATTAATTAATTTCAAAATTAAAAGCTCACCTGCTTGCTGAAAATTCAGTATATCATCCATGTAATCAAACATTTCCACCGACATTTGAAAGCTGTTGATTAAAAAATATTATAAAGAAATTAAAAAATTATAATAAATAAAATGTAAAAATAAAAAATTCATAATTAATTTCATACTTACTAAACATTTATATCGTTCTCGCCAATAGCTTCCAATTCTTCTGCGGTTACTTGCAGATTCCCAGGTAATCGAGGATTGCGTTTGTGAAAATCTAATTTTGTAATAAGCAATCGAATGTATAAAAGTATCAAACGACCATATCCGTCTTTTAAATGTTGCCATAATTTTCCCAAATCTTCTAATTTGCCACGATGAGGCTGCGAATCAGGAATAACTTGCGGATGGCCTTCACGTAATACTTTGTGTAATACGTGACAAAATTTCCAAGCTACAATACGATTTTCCTGAAGTGGTTGTCGTAATATAAACATCCAAAATAATGCACCACTTTTTTCTTGGTACGTGCCAATAATTGCACCTAAAGTATTCAATTTAAGGAAATCATTTTTCATCACTTTTAGACAAACCACTGTAAATTGATCAATATTTGTAAAATTACAATTTTTCTTTTTTTTTTAATAAGAAAGGATACTGCGGACATGTTTAACTTTTACAGGAGTTTCAGTAGGATGTACTGCTTTCGCAATGCTAACACTCTGAAATAAAAAAAAGAAGAAAATTACTCACGCTGTTAAATAAAAAAAATTCCATGTTGAAAATTTTAATATTAGAAATTATCTACTAATTTATTTACTAAAATAAAGATCTAAATTATATAATTCTGAGGGAAATAATTCTTGCAATAATAAATGGAAATCGATAAAAATTTATTCTGCATTATCTCAAGGACATGGAAAGCAAATAATTATTTTAGTTTATTTCAAATTTTCATTTTACCTCTTTTGAACCTATCAGCGATATTATCACGTTATCAGTAAAATTATAAACGTCAAACAAAGAATTTATGTGATCACTTTTTTACACAATAGAAATTTTATTCGTGTATTTTATATACAATTGTTTTAATAATACACATAATAATGAAATATTTTTAGATTCCTTTGTTTCAAGAAATTGTTGAATTTGAAATATTTATTAAGAAAATTGTAAACAAATGTAAAATAAAAAATTTACAAATAATTAAAATTTTAAAAAATGAAAGAAAATACAAGAGACAAAATTTAAATTCAAAGAAAATAACTACCAAAGTTTTGTATAATTTTTAATTTACCAAAACTTACCAATTGATGAATCTGTTTGTCATTTAATGGAAGTATAGGCGGCATGTTAGTGATGTAAAAATGATTACAATAAAAATAATAATAATACAGCGATACAATAATCAGCGTGAAAAATTGGTCATTTTTCGTCTATTCTTTTCTCACCCATATAAATGCACTTTATGAAGATACTTCAAAAGTTATGTTGACAGCATGCACTATATGTAGAGCTAATTTCATGAAACAGATATTTACGATAAGTATTTTTTTAAACATCTGGAATAAAGTTTAAACATTTTCGACTTTTTTCCCTTCTTAATACTAATGAAAATTAATTTTAATTTATTTTTTATTGATATTTATCGCATTCTATAGATATATTTGTATACAGTTATCATTCAACCAGCGGAATTTATACTGTTTTAAAATTAATCAGTTTTAAAGAAGTGAAGTTTCTAACAAAATTGTATACAAAAATTGTAAAATATGCAAGTCACATTCACAATAAAGTTCATTATTAAGAATTATTATTGAAAAAATTAACAAATAAATATTTGTTTTAAAACAATATCCAATCGATTATTGTGACAATTGTAGATGTAATGTATTAAGAAAAAATTATAATTTGTATTAAAAGAGTAAAAATTGCCGGCGCCTTTCTATAAAGAGTGGAAAATAAAAGTTTACATTAATTAATGTCGAAATGTATATTATTAATAAATTATCAAAAAGGCAGTAAACATGCAAATAAATCATATATGTACGTGTTTTTAAATAAATACCTGAAATTTTTGGAATTGTTCTCGTTCCAAGTCTAAGCTTGTTTTTCTGTGAGTCAATACTCTCGGTAAGGACAACGAGGCCATATCTACAATTAATTATTAGTTAATTTTTTTAATCTGAAAATTTACGAATCACTTTTAAATAATTCGACTTATAATTCCAATTTAATTAACGATATATAATCTTTGAATTGAAAAAAACACTTGTTGGTAAACTTGAATATTCTTAAGAACAATCCACAAGGATTTTTCAAACTTTCTGATGGATTTAATATTAAAATTGTTACTACTAGAAAACAATTTAATAAATAAATGTATCTTACAGACTGTGCAGAAGATATTGTCAGAAATATATATGAAGATTGTAATAAGATAATTGAAAAACGCTGGATCAGACACGACCCACCCACGTTCTACTTGCACATAAACATATAAAGTTCTGCACACAGACATAACAAAAAGGAAGTTGCACTGTTGTGTGCATGTATAACACCAGGGATGGGAAAGTTAATTAATGTCAATGGATACGCAGGGTTGGGTAGTAACACAACTACTGAAAAACAAACAAAACCTTCTAGATTAATAACTTTTTCTATGATTCAAATCTATTAAGATTATTTATTTATACATCGTATATTTTTAGTCTTATTATTTCAAATTATTCAAGTTTTTTATTTTGTATTGTGATTTTAATTTTAATATTATTATTGATTTGTTTTACAAAATGCTTGAAAAATATTGTCAAAACTGGAAAATAGATTTTTATTATTTGACACAGCATAATTTAACGAAAAAGTATTCATGTAAATAATTTTTTAATAACTATTATTTAAATCTGTTTAAATCTTATCAACTGACATAAAAATGAAAATTCAGAAAAGTATTCATATTAATATGGTATTATTTTTTTCAGGCTAATACGAACAATAAACAAATTTTTTCATCTGTGTTTTGTAAACTTAAAAGAAAAGTTGAAAACAATATCAGGAGAAATATAAAGTTTTTTTTGTACTCGCGTGTGGGGAGTTTACACATAAAACATTTAAAATGACAATGTTTTGTGACATTTGTCAGATTTCCTTTATTAATGAAGATACATTAGAAAAACATGTTTCATCAAAAAGTCATGTAATGAAAGTAATAACTAAACAGATTGAAGTCAAAGTTGAACTTGATGATTTATTGATAGTTTTGGAGGAAAATGCGGTTAATTTTGAGACACAATTAAAGTATTTTTTAAAAGAAGTTACGCCACACGTTGAAAATAATATTTCGTACAAACGAATTTGTTCACGCTTGAGAAACTTATTACGCAAATCATTTCCTATGTGCACATTGCAACAAATTGGATCAACATTAACTGGATTATGCTTGAAAAACGATCATTTGAAAATATATGTAAACACAGGTACATAAAGTATTAGAACAATAATTTTATAAACGTCAATCAATTATATTTATATAAAATATTTTAAATAATTCCTTTGGCAATTTCAGGTGAAATTTCTGATTCCTTAACGTTTAAGAAATTATTCTTAACGGCAAAGAGTCTCATGTTTCGTAAGGTTTACTACTACAGTGATGTTAAATTATTTTCGAGGGTGCCAAAAATTAAGTTTGTTGACAAACAAACAAACATCTCTTGTGAGCTGCATTTTAGCAATGGTTTTAGTGTTTACAATAGTTATTTAATAAAACATTATATGTCAATGGATAAGCGCCTCAAGCCTTTAATGATGATTATCAAATACTGGGCAAGAATTTGTACACTATCAACAGAGCACATTTACATGTTTAAATCATCGGGATTATTTATAACAACTTATGCCCTGGTAATGTTATTCATATTTTATTTACAACAACCTTCTGTTGATTTGGTGCCTTCTATGATAAAATTACAAGGAAATAAGCCGAAAGTTATTGACAAATGGCAAGTGAATTTCAATGAAAGTATTAAATATCCATCAGCCAAAAATAAAACCCCCATTACTCAATTGCTTTCTGGTTTTTTTAAATTCTACGCTAATTTTGATTTTGAAAATTACGTTATCTGTCCAATTGATGGTTGCGCACATCCAAAGGCATCTTTTAAGAATATCAATAATCTACCAGATAGTATGAATAGGTAATTAATATTTTCTTAACATTATCATCTGAGTTTTTTATTATTTATAATTTTAAATGTAAAAATTATTTTATTCACAGGTATAAGGAGTATATTGAAGATACTAAAGACGCTCTGACACTTGATGTTGAAAAACCCTTATGCATTCAAGATCCAATCGAACTGAATAGAAATTGTTCTGATAATCTTTCTACCCTATTTCTTAAATCTTTCCAAGAGTACGTCTTTATAACGGCGCAAATCTGTAATGAAAGTCTACAAAAAGATTCTCGTAAATTTATACTAAATTTATTTAAAAGAATACCCAAGGAAAAAAATAGTCCTGATCATCTAAGGTAAACAACTAACATTACAATTGTTTCGTTTATTAAAAGTTTTTTTTATAATACATATGTACTTTAATCCCTCAGGATCACAGTAAAAAATTTATCATTAGACAATGAACGGAAGAGTGTTAAAAATAAGAGTAAAATAGCTAAAAGCTATTTAGGAGGAAGCAAAAAGCTAAAAAAAAGGTTGATTCGTAATTTAGTACTAAATACCAGTTTTGAGAAACAATTGGCTCTATTTTTAAGTGAAGTTACATTAACAGATTACGTTGTTAAAACTTGCTATGAACCTGTTTGTGAAAAGTTGAATCAACTTTTTCGACAATCATTTCCAATGTGTCAAATACATCAATTGGGCTCAACAGTAACAGGATTATGCTTTAAAAAGTCCAATTTGGATGTACATTTAAACATTGGTAAATATTTATTTTATTTCATAAATATTTTATAACTTCAAAGAATAAAAACAAACGAAAAATTAATATTTTTCATATTTTTAATTATTTCAGTTGAAACAATGAGCTCCAATGAAAAGAATGCACTTCCTAGTGTTTTGACATTTCGAAAAATATCCGCAATTGCTTTGATGCAATTGCTTGAAAGTAGTAATTCTTATAGGGAAATTACATTATTGCTAAAAACGAAGACACCAATAATTAAATTTACCGACAGGGAAGCAAAAATCTCTTGTGATTTATCATTTAAGAATAGTTTAGCTCTACACAACACACACTTGATAAAACATTACTTATCATTTGACACTCGTCTTGAATCATTAATAATGATTATTAAATTTTGGGCGAAATTGTGTGATTTTCAAACAGCAAACATAACAAATTATGCTGTAGTAATGTTATGCATATTTTATTTACAACAACCCGAGGACAATTTGGTGCCACCTGTAATAGACATAAAAAAGCATTGTGATCCCGAAATTGTTGACGGATGGCAAGTGAATTTTAATGAGAAGATTATACATCCTTCATTGAATTATAAAAGCATTCCTGAATTGCTTCACGGATTCTTCAACTTTTATGAATTCTTTGACTTTGATGAATTTGTCATTTGTCCAGTTGATGGTTGCGCTCATTCAAAGGAGATGTTCAAAAATGTTAATACACTACCCGAAAGTATGAACAGGTATGAAATTTAATTGATATATATTTATTCTTTAATAGTTGACGTATTTTTTTATATTAAAATAAAACAAAAAATTCAAGGTATGTAGAATACATGAAGAATACAGAAAACGCAATTCCATTGGGAGTGGAAAAAACATTTTGTCTTCAGGATCCAACTGAACTCAATGTCAACTGCACTTTTAATACGCCCAATAATTACCTGAAAATATTTCGAACGCACGTGTCTAACGCGGCAGAAGTTTGTCGCACAGCTCTTCAAAATGATTGTTCTAATTTATTGTTAAATCTATTTGAGACAGTAAGATTCTTTCCCAATAACAAAGAAAAGAAACGCACGAGAAATATACTCAGTGGAGATTCTTCAAGTTGATCAACGATTATGATCCATACATTTTGACATTACTAAAGGTTTATTTTTGATTATCTAAAATATGAAACAGTTTTTATGGAATATCCTGCGTAGTTACGACTTATTTAGTTTGTAACGAGATCGCGTCATCATGAAAATTCATTTTTGCTATTAGTTATTTTTTTATGATAAACTTTTAATCCATTTGAACATTTTTATTAAAATGTATTTTTCTATCAAAAAAATGAGTTTATTTAATCCTTTCTCCATAAAACATAAGAGCGTAAAAATATAGTAAAATTTTGAAATGAGATACAGTCGAAGGTTAATTATAAAATAGTATAAACACTTTTATTGTCTTATTTTCATGAAATTAACTTTACAATTTACTTTATATTCACACAAATCTTAAAGACAAAGAATACAAAATTGAGTTTGTTTGTTTTTTTTAACGAAAATTTCAATCTCTAATTATAGTCAATTTGCTCACATGATATAATTTGATATTTGTTTATGTGAATAATTATCACAAAACTTTATTTACAAAAATATAAATTAGATAATTGGAAATATAATACCAGCTAGAATTGAAGTCTTTTTGCTAGAGATGCTCCTCCCTCCATTGATTCTAATAATTTTCTTTTGAGGCTGGGCTTCTCCTCAGGCTGTTGTCTGATAGACATTGGTAGAGGTAATTTTGTCCCTTGTGTTGGTGCCGGTTTATTACTAAAATAGGGCATTTGTAGTGCCTGATCACATGAACATCGTTCATTTGGATTGACGTTTAGGAGACACGCCAAAAGATCCAGAAGATCATCACCAGCAGCAGTAAATATATGTCTAAGTGGCGTACCGGGAAACGGTTTAAATTGAATGAAATCAGGTAGATCGGTCATTCCGGCCCACGTTTCTTCAGTTGGTGTTCCTAAAGTCTAAAAGTGAATTATATTTCTTTAAAACTTTTATGAATAATAAAAGTATTATATATAAGAATACATTTATAAAAGTATTAAATTTTTTGTATTCAAAAAAAGGGAAACAAATTTCAAAGAAATGTACCTGAAATATTCTAGTTAATTGATCTAAATCTGATTCTCCTGGTAGAAAAGGTACACGCAGTAATAGTTCCGCTAATATACAACCGACAGCCCACATATCAATACCAGTTCCATAAAGCCTAGCACCAAATAATAATTCTGGTGCTCTATACCATCTTGTCACTACTTGATGAGTATTTATTCGATTTGGCGATCCAAAGAATTTAGCTAAACCAAAATCGCCGATCTTTAAAATACCCTCATTGTTCACAAGAAGATTGTTCGGTTTCAAATCTCTGTGAAGAATCCAATTGAAATGTAGATAATTAAGGCCCTGCAACGTCTGAATCATGTAGGACTTGATGTTTCCTGCCGTTAAGACAATATTTGTGTCTTTAATTATTACTTCTAAATCAGTGTGCATAAAATCAAAAACTAATGAGACGTTTGACTTGTAACCAAAAACATCTGCAAATAAAAAAATAATTATTGACATACATTTTAGGAAATTTACCTATTTATTATTAGCATAAAGGAAGTAAAGAAATTATATTACAAACCTAATAAACCGATAATATTATCGTGTTTTAATTCTTGTAGAAGTTTAATTTCTCTCAGCGCTGTTCGATTTATGCCATCTCTGGCTTCTGCTCGACTTCCCACTTTTATCTGAAAAAAAAAAATTTTTTATTATTATAAATGTTTGATTTTTGATACATTCTAATAACATCTAGTGTACCTTTTTAACTGCAACGATATTATTCGTTTCGGTGTCTTTTGCCTTGTAAACAGTGGCAAACTGAAAATAAATTACAAGTTGATATAATGCAAAAATGATTTAATTATTAGAAAAGCAATATATAAAGAAATAATTAGTATGTAGAGATACAACAGAGAAAAGAAGATTATTAGTTTGTTTTTTGAAATATAAATATTTTAACCTACAAATAGTTTTCATTACACGCTAAAAAGTAATAAAAACTTTTGTAATTAAATGCTTGTAAAATATGTTACTATTTCATTCTTAAATACAAAATAATTATAAATTAAAAATACTTAATTATTCTATAAAAATTAATAAATAATATATATATTTTTCAAAGTAACCTGTCCTTCTCCCAAGAAGTCGATTTTCTCATATCTTCGTAATTTCTCTGCCATCACTTTATTTTAATACATAGAATTTATATTTTACAATTAGTATAACTTTTCCTTATTTAACTGAAAAACCTTAAAAAACACTTAAATAAAAAATATTAAATTAATTTCTAAAAATATATTTCAACTCACACATGTCACTTATGTCAAGAAGACAGATCAGAGATGGGTGAGTACACCACAAACTTAGTAAAAAAAGCATGCATGCGGTTTACAATGAAATTTTAATGTGACCAATCTGGACTCACCCTAAGATAGAAAAGGACAATGCTATCTATTTTCTTCTTCTACAATGTGAATTTGGCTTAAAATACTTTGCAACGTGAAAACTCTTTTTTTAATATAACAATGTGTTACCCATCTAGAATATTTTTATCATTGTTCATCATCAATGTCGGAAGTATGGCGCCGAAGTGAAAGACGCGATATTGAAAATAATAAAAGTTATTAAATTAGATCGGTTATTCATTTAGAAATCATAAAAAATCTTGCAAAAATGAGTAATATATCACCATTTGGGGGTGGTAAGAACCCACCATGGGTTAGAAATTCAGGTAAATACGTCATTTTTCAACTTTTCTTTTTACTGTTTTTCATATGCACATAAGAGGTCGATGATCCTAATGTTGCCAAATTTTGTCAGAATTAATTATACATATATTTTCTTCATTTATCTTTCCATATGTTTTTTCCGTCTTGTACGTATTTATTGCTTTTATCAAATGTAATAAAAACACGTTCTAGAATACAAAAATGAAAAAATATTGATTATTTTAAGATAGTATAGTATTTATCAATTTTATAGTTTGTAGTACCTGAAAAATGATAAGAATATTTACTTCTTTACTGACTATAAAAATTGAATACCCATTAAAGTGTATGTATAATTCAAGTTAATTATGTACTTAAAAAAATTTTTTTCATGCATAATATTTTGAATTATTATTCGCATTGAAAATAATTTTACTTTCCTGTAAAAGATTTTTGTTTTTGGAGTAAATATTAAACGTGAAAATTAATAAACAGGACAAATTCAAAATATACAACAACAAATGTTGGGTCAAGCAATGGGAAGTATAGGAGGTCAACCAATGGTTCAGTATCAACAACAAACTCAGCAAGTGTACCAGCAGAGTTTAGGATTACAACAAGTTAGTAAATATTTATTTAAAAAATTGATCGGTTTTGGTGAATTAATACTTCTGTAAGACGTTATTTTGTAAAAATTTATAATAATAATTTATATTATAGCAAAACTTGACAATGGCCTCAATGGCTACCCTCAGTTCAAATCTTCAATCGGGAATAGCAGGGCAATTATATCCACAAGTGGCAACCGTTTCATATCCAACTCCAAGGGCGTTAAACACTAACGCGTTTCAACAATCGGTTGCCGGTGTTACTCAACAAGTCCAACAAAACGTCCAATCCTCTTCGTCTACAAAACAGCGAGTATTTACTGGCATAGTTACCAAAGTTCATGACAATTTCGGTTTCGTCGATGAGGATGTATTCTTTCAAACCAGGCAAGTTTGCTATTAGGTGAATTTATTTCTCCTTTTCTTCTATAATCATTTTTACAAATTTTGTCAACATTTTATTCCAGTGCTTGTGTCAAGGGATCAAATCCAGTTGTAGGTGATCGCGTTCTAGTAGAAGCGTCTTACAATCCTTCTATGCCTTTTAAATGGAATGCTACCAGAATTCAAGTACTACCTATGGGCAATAGTTCTAACAATAGTAACGTAAATACTCATCAATCAAGTCAATCGAATCGTCAACAACAACAAATCCGACCATCAGGAACATACAATGCTGTTCCTCCACCATCTGAAAATTCAAATAGCAGGTTAACAATATTTAAGAAACAATTATATTTATTTTATTCAATTTATTCAATATTATTTTGTTTGTTATTTTTTATGTAGATTTAGTTCAAATAATAATAGTGGAGTCGCGTCTACAAATCGTACGAAAGCTGGAAGAATTCGAGAAAGATCTCGAGAGCGACGTAATGACGATGAGGAAATTGAGAGAAAACGTCGTCGGGAAGAACGAAATCGAGAACGAGAAAAGAAGGATGAACGGAGTCCGTCAAGAACCAGAAGAAGTAAATCTCCTAGACCTCGTCGTCGTACTAGAGTTGTTCCTCGTTATATGGTTCAAATACCGAAAATCGCCCTCGACTTGTAAGTAAACTTTTGAATAATCTCTTTTAATGTTGGAAAAATTGTTTTGACAGTTTTAGGTTATGTTGATAATGAAATTTTCTTCAAGGCCTGAAGCAGACGTGTTGGAAATAAAGCGACGTTACCAAAATATGTACATTCCTAGCGATTTTTTTTCTACAAATTTAAGATGGGTGGATGCATTCCCACCACATGTGCCATTCACATTAAATAAACCGTGTTCATTTCACGTGATGCATAAAGACGTCGATTCATACGCGGAAAATACTGCCGTATTAGAACCACCCGATTCGGATTATTTATTCTCTGCCAAGGTAGATTTAATCTTCTTTTACTATAATTCTTTTCTCTATCTAGAAGATTTAAAGTATTTAAGCAAATTGAATTTTGAAAAATAAATTGCCCGCAGGTGATGCTAATATCAATGCCAGCAATGGAGGAAATCTACAAACGTTGCTGTGGAGTGACAGAAGACAGAGACCCAGATCGTGATTACATTCATCCAACACGACTTATTAATTTTTTGGTTGGTTTACGTGGTAAAAATGAAACAATGGCAATCGGTGGGCCATGGAGTCCTTCTTTAGATGGACCAAATCCAGAGAAAGATCCATCAGTTCTTATTAGAACTGCCATAAGAACCTGTAAAGCACTCACTGGTATTGATCTGTCCAGCTGCACTCAATGGTACGTTTCAAAAATTTTCCTAGAAAGTCACAATTTAACTCGTTTTTTAGTTCTAAAAGACCCACTCGTCAACTTTTAACGTTATTTTTATTGATTCTCAATCATTTTTTTCTTTTACATTTATTATAAAAGTCCATAACGTAGATTTAAAAAAATTCACTTTTAATTTTATTCAATACCAGATATGACATCAAAAACCCTTTTTAGCCAAATACAGAAAAGAAAAAAAAACAATTTTTAAATATTTTGTTAGGGCCATCAATAAAAAAAAAAAAAAAAGAAAACGAAATTATTTTCTTTCCAAAGTAAAAGCATTTTTAGTTTTGAAAATATGTTCTGGTATTGAAACTCTAAATGGAAGAGATGGTCAACAAAATTAACGCGATTTCTCGGCTCGATGGATTAATTTCAATTGCGAAAAATAGAGAAACCAAGAAAATCTAACATGAATTTTAAATTGATAGGTTAAGATTATAACTCGAGTTCATTCGCAGGAGGTATGTATTGAGTCAAGGGAGGAACAAGGAATACCAGAACCTGGATTATTGGTATGCTCGAGATGACTATCGGGCGAAATGTTACATATTTTTTCTTTTTTCTTCTAATTTAATTTGAAAATATGTTTTTTCATTTGAATTAATAAAAAAAAAATTTGTGCGCAGAGCGTGGGCTTAAAACGGGCAAAACAAAAAAAAGACACTTGTTTAGATAATAAGGAAAATGCTAAGCCAGGCATTTAACCTCAGTTGACGTTTGGGTATTGTTTTTCCTTGCGGCACAGGTATCGCTTCCTGGAGCTCTACTACAGACGAGCTGAAACGACCCACAAGTCGGGGCGAGTGGTGCCTTCGCGCGTTGAAACCGTCATACTATTTCTCCCAGATGTTTGGCGATGCGTACCAACTAGACTGGAATGGGATGGGCTGCATCTCAACTATAAGAAACAACTGGAAAGAAAGTTGCTGCGTGCCGCCTCTAACCTCGACGATTCGGATGCTGCCAATGATACTGATGAGGCTGCCGTCGCTGATCAAAAGGCACTGCCCACATCATCCCATATTACTTTTCAATTATTATTATTATTATTCTTCTTATTCTTATTCTTATTATTATTCTTATTATTCTTATCATCATTAAATCGTGCAGCTGGTTCTTTTCCATTACTAAACTGGTTTTTCAATAGGCAATTCAATTTTTCAATACTTGACCATCGATCGATTTAAAAGACAAAACATATTTTTCCATTTCCAACTCTAAATTTTCTTTAGTTAAGACTTTTGCTAATACTTGAATTTTTTTCATTGTTGAAGTTTTTTTAAAAATTGAAGGAAAATTTTATTTTTTTACTCAAATTTCTAAAAAAATTAACCAAGACGGAAAATTAATGGTTTTTAATGAACTCTGAAACAAATTGAAGCAAACGAGTGTTTAAAGACTAGTTAAATAATTAATACCAATTGGTAATTATCATAAAATTTTGTGGAAGAATGATCGATGGACAATGTATGGCGGGTGATCTGTGCCCATTGGCAGTCTGACTGTTTTATTTTTATATTACGTTATTGTGATTTAATAAGCAAAGCGAGATAAGGTTGCTCCAAGATGAGCGCAGCAGAGCCATTCCCTTCTCCTGAAAATCTCCAACGTTATTTGAAAAATCAATTCAAAATTGCATTATATTTTTCATTTTTGACTCACATATGATATAATATATATGCATAAATATTAATTCTTAGAATATTATACATTATTAATGTAATATAATAATATTGCTTGACCCATTACCTACCTCTACCACACCGACACCAGAGCCAGGATAAGAGAGTCTAGCAGTTTCTTGAATCGTACCAAGAAACTCATCATGAATGAAGATATCATGTTTACAATGTTGCGAGAGTGTAACTGAAAGAATGAAAAGTGTGTGATATCGTTCGGTTCATAGGTTATAGGGGCTGCTTCTGTTTTTTGTAGTTTATATATTAAGCTCATTATTATCTCTAAGCTGACATATTATTTCTCATTTCAGGATGAAAATCTTGCTGAGAAAAAAGATCCAACACATTACTCGGAATTGGATCCAAAGTCCATGAATGTAAATAAAATCCATCATTTTATCTGTTTGAAGATTTCATAATAATTAATCTCAAAATTCGAATTTTTTTTTAAGGTAAATGAATTACGTCAAGAACTGGTTGCCCGAAGTCTCAGTTCTAAAGGTCTCAAATCACAGCTTGTTGCAAGACTCTCGAAAACGATAAAATCGGAACAGGCAAAAGAAGAGGGTCGACAGGACGATGTCGAGGAAAATGAAAAGGAAAGCACTCCAACTCCAAAGGAGGAATCAAAAGATGATAAAAAATTGAAAGACAATAAAGAGGTAAAATTGTGATAGGTCTTTTTTTGAACATTACGTCAAAATTTAATTAATATAAAAGCCCTAGGAACTTTGATTATTATAAATAAATAAATAAATAAATAAATAAATAAATAAATAAAATGAAAAATGTTTGCTTTTAGCACGATGAAGACAAGAAGAAAATTTACGAACGAGAACGCGCTCAATTAGAAAAAAGATACAATCTTCCTGAATCCTCGCATATTGTTGTTCATCCATCAAAAACGGCAAAGAGTGGAAAGTTTGACTGCACAATGATGTCTCTCAGCGTTCTACTTGATTACAGACCAGAAGATACAAAGGTAAATTAATAAATTTATCGATAATTTCAATTTTACTAATGAATATGAATAACATGTTTTATAATTTGCAGGAACATTCATTCGAGGTTTCACTTTTTGCCGAACTCTTCAATGAAATGTTGATGCGAGATTTTGGCTTTCGTATTTATCGAGGTTTGTGCAGTCTTCCTGAGAAACCAAAAGAAAAGGAAGAGGACAAAAAGAAGGATAAAAAGGAGGAGAAAAAGAAGGACGATGAGAAAAAGAGCAAAAAGGAAGAAAGGAAAGACGATAAGAAAAGAGAAGGAAGTAAGGACAAAAAAGATGATAAAGAAATGAGGAACAAAAGTGATGACAAGGAGAAGGAAAAGAATGAAGAAGATGAAGATGATGATGACGAAGATTCAGAGGTAATAGTTTCAATTTTTCTCTTCTTTTTTTTATCAAAATAATTTATTTAATAAACAAATATCGCAATAAATAATTTTTCGTCTCCTTTTCTTTAGGATGATGACTCGAAGGATGGAAAGAAAGACAAGGACAAGGATGGAAAGAAGAAGAAAGCTAAACTTTACACCCACGATCCTTATTTACTTTTATCGTTCGTTTACTTTGATCAAACTCATTGTGGTTATATTTTTGATAAAGATATCGAGGAACTTATTTACACTCTCGGATTGAATTTATCCAGAGCTCAAGTTAGAAAATTAGTACAGAAAGTTGTTACGAGAGATTCTCTACATTATCGCAAATTAACCGATAAAACTAAAGATGAAGATGTTAAAGATGCCAAGAAAGATGAGAAAGATTGCGAAAAGCTTGACTCCTGTGACAAAAATGAAGATGAGGAAAAAATTCTACAATCACTCGCAATGGGTAAGTGAATATTTAAAAATTGATATTTTAATGAAAATAAAATCGTCAATTAACGCATGTTTTTGTTAATCTTCTATATGGAAATTAATAATGTTAATTTAGGAAATAAAAAACTGTTGCCGATATTTTATGGTAATGGACCAGCCTCGAAGAGAGCTCGACGAGACGATGGCGCTTTGTCAGATCAGAGTCAAACTGTTCCTGAAGGTTTCGTTATGTACAAGGGATCTCTTCTTGATGTTGAAAAACTAGTCAGTCAATTGAAAAGATCTGAGAATGCACGCGTTGACACGGAGACACGAATGATTGAAATACAACATGAACTTTCTGCCATTAGTGACAAATGTAATAAGCAATCAAATACAATCAAGGATGTCTCCGATGATCTCAGATCTTATAAGGATAAATTGAAAAACACTGATGAAAAACTGAAGAAAGTTTTGGTAAACAATTAAATTTTCAATATTATTCACAATTTAGATTAATATACTACTAATTAATTACAAACATACTTTTTTTAAAATAGTTTTCTATTTACATGTAAATTTTATCTAAAAAATTTTCTTGCTTTTTTGTTTTATACAGAATGATTCTCACATGTACCTGTCAACCTTGAAAAATGTATATCATGTCACTTCCAAAGTAGTTCACAGCGACTCAAGAAAAGTGGAAGTTGTTGAGATACAAGACGAAAGATTTGTCGGAGAAATGAATGGATCGCAAAGTGATAGTAAATCTAAAAGTGACACAAGGTGGAGCGATAGTAAAACTACAATAAAAAGAGAAATTGTCGACAATGACAAAATAAAATCTAATGACAGTAAAGTTATTATTAAAAAAGAATCTGAGGATAAAGAAAAAAATTAAGTCATCATGTACCTAAAATGAATTTTTCATTATTGAAAAACAAAAAGTTCATCAACATTTTTTTGAGTCGTATTTTTAAATTCTTTAATAAAAATTAATTAAAAGTGTCTAGTAGAATTTTAAATGATTTATTAATTCTGCACGTGTGTATGACTAAAATTACTCTCCAATTTAGAAAAAAAATATTTACAATTTGTTATTAAAATTTATACCATTAATGTGTATAAAAATTATGTTTGATAGTAAAGTTGAATCCTGAAAAAAATGAAAGTTAAATATTTAAAAAAAGAAATGTCAAGGAGAAATTTTATTTGTTCTTCAAAAAAAAAAAAAAAAAGAAAGAAAAAAAACCAATTGGAAGCATTAATGTACGGTGAGATATTCTTAAATATTTTATTGTAATTCATTCGAATGGATATTTGAAAAGAAAAATTGTAAAAGAATTTTTATTCCGTCGTACACAAAATTTTTTGTGGTTGTAAAAATAAAACACTTTTTTACAAAACAAAAAACCAATTAAAAAAAAAGAACACTGAAACTGTAAGTTTTTAATAAATAATTAAGTTTGAGCTGCATAATAAAATTATAGTCATTATTTAAAAACCAACAATGTTACCGATCGGTTCACTGTATTGAATTTTCTATTCTTATACAATTTCTAACAATTTTTATAAGTATTTCAATACAATTTCAATTTCTAAATAATTTTATAATTAAATTATTTTTATATTTTTATATATAATTATTAAATTTTCCATGAAATTAATATTTTTTTAAAAGTGTATTCACTTTGTGAATGCGCTTGAAGGTTTGAGAGTGAAAAAAATGTGCTTGAAATATTGTGTAAGGATTTTCAAAAATAAAAAAACCATTTTTTTTACATATCAATTATATATATATATATATATCTTCACGCGCATGATTTAAATCTTGACGTTGTGGAGCACACTGTATTACTGGTCATTGTACAATTCAGAAGTAATAAATGCAATTTAGTTATATTGTAATAAAAGTATTTTACACTAGCGCACAAAAAGAAATAAAAGTACTTTTTGTGAGATCAGGATTAATTCGACTATGTGCGCGAATTTTCTGTATTTGCGTCATTTATTTAAGAGGAGCTAAAATATTCAGACTAAACAAATTGCTCGTACACATCGGAAAAAAAAAAATTCTATTCTATGAAAAACGTGAAGAAAACTCATGTAAATATTTAGATATAATTTAATTTGTAAATAAATTCAAATTTTTATTATAACAAATAAGTCAAAAAATAAGCGTGAGGGTGATAACTTATTAAAAAGATAAGCTTAAGGAGAGAAATGTTTTTCGAAGTAAAGTCTTAATGTACTCCAAAAGAAAAGAGAAAAAACAACTTTTCTCTGCATTGCACTTTATTTCTTAAATGGTCATTAATTAATTTTCAAGGCGTTTTTGCTTCAATTTTTTTTAAATAAATTTACATAATCCTTTCTAATAAATTTAAAAAAAATGAGTTCTTTATATTTCGACAGTAACTTTTAGATATATAATTATTAAGAAAATTGCAACTAAACTATGCCATAAAAAATGCCTCTTAAAATCTCTCCTCAAATTTAAACAACAATGATAAGAATTAGTATAATAATACAGATTATAGATAAATTATTGTCAAATTTACGTTTCATTTGCAATATCACCGTAAATTCGGACTTCGGACGGTTTGATAAGTTTTGAAAATGACAAATTCAAAAACAAATCGAAATTTTTTTAAATCGCCTTAAAAATGTTTCTAAGTACACGTATTTTCATTTCTACCATCGAATCTTTATGAGACGAAAACACATTAAAAAAATTAAAAATCCATTTTAAGAAAACGGCGATGATTTAAAAAGAATTTTTACAAAAAGAGAAATTGAAAAAATTTCTTTTAAGTAAATTGAGAAATTTGAAAAAAATAAATTTAAAATTTTCAAAGTACTTGTGATGTATGGTATTATTAACGAAAAACATTTTTGCCTATCGTGGTATGTTACAAACAATGAAAATCTAAATTTACATATTGTTTGCTTATTGTTTTTTTTAGAACAATTCATACACACACACACACACACATAAAATCAGTCGACAAATATACTAGCTACGTGAATATTTTCTCTTCCATATAAGTTTTGAAGAAAAATAGGCAATCTAGTATTCTAACCAACTTTGTTTTTTTAAGTTATTTTTACCTTTATTATCTACGCTCTTTACTTCTCTCCAGTCAGAATAACAATAAATAAAAAGTTCGTCAAGTTTATCAATCAGAATATTTAAAAAATCTAATCTAATTTTTTTTAATTTAAAAATTTTTTTTATATTACTTTCAACTAGATAATGAGTATAAAAAAAAACGTTGGAGACACGTAAAGAATAAATATCATTTGTCCTACATTAATTTGATCAAGAACCGAAATTATTTTTAAGTCAAAATATGAGACCCGAATTGAAAAGTCGGAACTTGAATTTATTACCTCGCTTCTGTCGATAAACATTCATTTACAAGTGCTGAAAAATAACGTACCTCAGTGCCAACGTCAATCATATTGAAGCTTACGATGGAAATAATGCGCTTCAACAAATACTTTCGTAAATTCTAGTGACATCAAACAAATCAACGGCCTAAAGATTCAATTTTATTACTGCCAGAGATTTGTCGAGAGAGTTTGTCCAGGCAAAGCAGAAGTCGCTGGCTTAGCGGCGGTAAATCCAAGTCCGTTCATTGAAAGCTGGGTCATTTGTTGTTGCAACTAAAGATGTTTTATAATATTAATTTTAATAACTCGAGGGATATATTTTTTCAAAATTGAGAGAATATTAAATATAACCATTGATTGGAATTTGAAACAAACCTGAGGAACAGCATTGGAATTATGAATTTGTTGTGTAGGTAAATTGAAAAAGGGATTACTTCCAGGAGCTGGTAAGATATTTGGATTTGTCATCATTCCGCTCCACGAATTATTACTCACTATGTTATTTTGTCCAAGAGGATTCATCTAAAAATAAAAATAAATGACGTACTTTTCTTCATAAGAGAAATAATATTCAATTTACTTACCATTTGAGTTTGCATTGTCATTGCAGAATTAATTTGTCCATTTGCATGTCCTAAAGCCATTTGATTAGCACCCATTGTAGTCATTTGTGAATTCATACACATCTGAGGAATTTGATTTGTTGCAGGTATTCCCATTTGAAATGACTGATTCACTTGTTGACTTGGAAAACTATTTTGACTGAAAGCATTTATATTTTGTTGTGCAAATTGCTGTACTGGCATTTGTTGCGGAAACATGCCACCTGCAATTAAAATGAGTTATGCGTTTATGAAATAATAATAATAATAATAATAATAATGAAATAATTTAATATAGTTAACGAATTAAATGAAGAATGGAAAATGAACAGACCAGAAACTCCGAAAACGGGTTGTTGATGACTGGGCGTTCCATAAAGAGCAAGAATACTGTCCTTGGTCATTTTACTCTTTTCTTGAGCAGAGGGAACGGTTTGATTGAAAAAGCTCTCTTCTTCAGATTTTGTTGTTGTGCTACTCGTGTTAGTCGTTGTGTTTGCACTGTCATTGTTAGCTGAACTCGATGGCGGAGCTGACAGGAAAGACGAGAAAATATCGTCTGAACCGTTTGCACTTGTTGTATTTTCCGTCGAACCTTTTGAAACATTTTTTTTTTATAATAATTATGAAAAAGTTAAATTAACTTTAAGGATAAAATGAGTTTTGAAAAACTTAATCATACCGAGGCCGAGTAGATCAAGAGTACCACCGCCGCCACCACCACCACCACCAGAATTTATTCTATTTGGTTTTGGACTAACGGAGCTTCGTGGTTTCGGCAATTGAGGCACAACTTCAGGCTTCTTGACAGGTGGCAGAGGCGTTTGTGATACATTTGATTTTGACACTTCCTTTTTGCGTTTTCGTTGCTTTTCTGCCTCCTCATCCAATTCTTTATCCCAGTTCACCTGTGAACCAACAAGTTTCATTATATTAAGTATTTTATCAGTTTTACAAAAATAATATTCATAAAATCTTTATTTTTATGTTCACCTTGGGCAATGTTGGAGGAACCCATTCCCTAGCAATATATTTTTTATGTTCGTATTTTGCACGAATAAAATTTTCAAGACTACTGTCAGTCTGAGGTCGACGAAAACTATCAGGGAGATTCGCTTCATAAACAGCTCTGGCTCTGGAATTTCCCATACTTTGTAAGCTCTGCGAAGTGATAAAATCTTTAATTGTATTCTGTAGATTAAAATTAATACAGATATTCAACTTACAACAACTTGTTCTGGTGTCCATGTGTCTAAATTAACTGATCTCACTTTGCTTATATGAACGCCAAGGTTTCTGTGAATTCCAGCACAACGAATGCATAAAAATATTCCCAAATTCCAACTTGCCCATCTCGGTCCTAAAAAATTAATTCCATATTAAATTCAAGAGAAAACATTGTTAAGTTATGCAACAAAATTGATCCTTAAATTTACAAAAAACAGATCGATAACATTAGAAGACAAAACTGTGAATAAAGATTCTACATTATAAACCAATTAGATAATTTATTATCAGTTAAATTTCAATGCCGATGACAGTTTTGAAATAAAATCTTTTAAAGTTATGCAACTAAAAGTATTTTTAACCTAAACAGTTTAATTCTCAAATAGATAGATATAACGTTTTTATGAAAATAAATAATAGGAATATATTCGCTCTATCCTGATTTTATTTTCCTGAAGTCAAATAAAAATAAAGTGTAAAAATACATATTGCATACGTTATAGATTTTCAAAGATGTCAATTATGTCGTTTAAGGTCTATGTCATTAATAACAATAAAAAAAACATTTAGATTAAATAATTTGTTGAAATAGATTAAAAAATATTTAAAACCTTGTCAGAACAAATTAGGTCGAAGGGATCAACAAAAGCCGGACGAGAAAAGTCGATTATCAAAATTTCTTAATAATGAATAATTTTTCTATAATTAACATTTAGATTATAATATCCACGAACCTTTGGCATCACAATCAACACAATACTTGTTGTCTTCATCACGAAGCATTTGATTAAGTAAGTTTTGACATTTGTCTTGAATCTGTTTGGCACGTTCTTTTTCCATGCGAGTCGTCATTTTCACGATAAATTTTTCTACTTTTTTTTAAGAAAATATGAAAAAAGTTGAAAATAATTCACTGGTTTTTTGTTTTTATGATACAGGACGCATCACGAAAGCGAAAATGACAATTAAAAAAAAAACGAATTCAGAGTTTAGTGACCACGAAGACAAAAAAATTGACAAGACAATGAAGAAAACCAACACATAGAAAAAGTTCAGGGGTGGGTTGGATAAAGTTTTCACTTTTAAAAGAGCTTTATATTTTGTGGGTGAAAGCACCCTTAAAATACATACCATGTCCATGTGTACTTCTTTTAAGGCCAAAGATAAATTTGTGCATCAGCCTTTACCACCGTTCGCCTGATTTTTAGGTTATGTTTTAGAAAAATTGTAAACAAACACCAAAACACGCAAAAATCCAAGAAAAATTAAATATTCTCATTAATTAACATTCACCACAATGAGTTCGAGTGGAATAAAATATATGAAGAAACCGTAAGTTTAAAATTTTTTAATTGTTTTACTTGTACTATTTTTGTTAATATTTGAAATGGAAAATTTTAGTTATTAAATTAAAGTTTGCTCGCTTTTTAACTTAGTTTTGAAACCAATTTATTATAAAATATTTGCAAAACGATGATAAAATATTCATTGCAAACAATTTTTGTTGTAATTAGATGCAATTATTGATATATTTAATGAAATAAATTTACGTCTAAGTGCTAAAGTAAAATAAACACTTTTGTTTTTCAACGCATTTCTATACACACGTTTTACAGAAATCCTTATCCACAAGGAATGAGATGTCAAAAATGTTTGGAAATGGGTCATTGGAGTTATGAATGTAAAGGAAAACGAAAATACGTTCATAGATCGTCACGAACTACACTCCTTCGGAAAAAACTACAAAAAAAGGAAACACCTGATATGTAAGCTTCTATTTTGAATGTATATTCTTGATTCTAATTTGAAAAAAAAGGAAGAAAGAAAAGGTTTCATCATTTTAAAATGTACTTACTTGAATTTTTTTTCCAGTGAAATAGAAACCACAGTGATCAAGGAGGAGAAGGTTAAGAAGAATAAGAAAAGGAAGGATTCAGTCAGTTCGAGTAGTTCGGAAAGTTCATCTAGTTCAAGTAGTGATGATAGTGATAGTTCATCAGATTCGAACTCAAGTGACAGTAATTCTAGTAGTGCTAGTAGCAGTAGCAGCAGTTCTAGTTCTTCTAGCACCAGTAGTAGCAGTAATTCAAGTCACACTTCAAGTAAAGTATCAAGCAAGAAAAAAAAGCGATAATACATAATTTAAAAAATTCTTTTTTAATCGATTCTTAATTCTGTAAATTTAAGTAAATGATCGTAATTATTTTTATAATCTATTGTCATACTTCTTATTATTAAAAATAATTATTCTAATTGTTGAATTTTTTACAGAATAATTATCACAAATTAAAATTAAAATAATTAAAAAAGAGTAGAAAAATTTATTCAACTTACGCGAATTTTTTATCCTGTTCTTACAAAAATATAAATAAAACGGTGTAAAAAAAGAGGAAATACAAATTTTTTTTCTTTTTGAGAATTAATCACAATCCATAGCTGGTAGAGTATTCACTATTACTTTTCGTTTTGGATCATAAGTGAAATGATTCATTTTGAAAATCTCGCTTTCGTAGAAAGACGAAAGATTGTGGATGTTTATCTGTCTGGCCTAAAATAAAGACAAGAATTTTAAATAACGTTTTTACAAAAATTAAATAAGGAAAGGTGAACTAAAGAAAAAAAAATTTACCCGATCTTGGAGTTCTTTTTCTGAAACCTCAATGGTAGTGACACGATTGCCATGCATTGCACGTTGGAAAGCAAGATGATCGTGAGTGATTCCCCTCAAAATGTGATAAAGAAGATCACTATGATCCTCATTGTAATTGAGATCAGCTTTGAAGGTCTGAAATGAAAATGATTAAAGAAATATTTTTTTTGCACAAAATTTTCATTCCTAAATATTGTATTTTTAATATCACACACCTGCATCATACTCTTTTTAACAGAATATTTTTGTGTCTCAACGAAACTTTGTAAAGCCATTTTAATAGCTACATTAACATCTTCCTCACGAATGTAGTCACGTAACTGCATTTTTGCACATGCCTCCGACATTCTTATAATTGCCTCAATGTGTCGAACAGTAATGGGAAGACTTCCTGTCGCCTTAAAATTAATTCACATTTCTCTTTCAAAAAAAATGTCTAAATGATACATTTTGCAAATAAAAATTACAATAACAATAATTATTATTCAAGAAAAAAATTTC
Organism: Leptopilina clavipes; assembly: GCA_001855655.1. Taxonomy (NCBI): domain Eukaryota; kingdom Metazoa; phylum Arthropoda; class Insecta; order Hymenoptera; family Figitidae; genus Leptopilina; species Leptopilina clavipes. The sequence goes on along the minus strand of JUFY01028950.1, from coordinate 22,085 downwards.
TCACCAAACTTTCTTGACGGAGTTGATTGTATTTTTTGGCAATTTTGTCATTGTCAATATTCGTTAATTTCGGATGAACGTTTTGTTTCGCGTAAACAATATATTTTTTCAAAAGATCCTGAGGTATTGGCAGTTCCGTGGTGGGTGTTTGTAAATCAAGTGTTTCCGAATCATCGGAGAAATTCGGATGATGTCTAATGTGTGAATTGACAACGAATTTTGCTAATCTCTCATCATCATTCGTGTCTTTCTCGTCTTTAACTATACACAAAATATCGAAACGCGAAAGAATTGGATCCGACAAATTTACCTGTAAAAGAAGTGAATTTGTGATATATTTACAAAAAAAAATTATAAATTTAAATTTTCCGAAATGAAATTTTTCTTACGTTTTCGGAGAATGTCATGCTGGGATCGTATCTTCCGCCAATGGGATTGGCAGCCGCAATGACTGAACATCGAGCTTGAAGAGATGTCACGATACCAGCTTTTGAAATGGAAATCGTTTGCTGTTCCATAGCTTCGTGAATGGAAGTTCTGTCTTGATCGTTCATCTAAATTAGAAAAGTAATTGATTATGTTAAGAAAAAATTCAATTTTCATGCAAAATGACAATTCTAATTCAATTGAGAAATAATTGTACTTTATCAAACTCGTCTATGAGGCAAACTCCCGTATCGGCCAGAACTAAAGCTCCAGCTTCCAAGGTCCATTCTCTTGTTTGTGGTGAACGTCTTACATATGCCGTGAGACCGACAGCCGAAGCTCCTTGACCAGTGGTAAAAATCGCTCTTGGTGCTATTTTTTCCGTATATTTTAAAAACTGCGATTTTGCCGTTCCCGGATCACCACAAATTAGAACGTTGATATCTCCTCTCACTTTGTGCTTCTTTCCTGAATGAGAAAAACAAATTTTTTTTTATTTCAATTTATTTCGTTAATATTATTATCGTCTCACCTGGATTTTTCGAAACGCCGCCAAAAATCGCCATCGCCAATGCCTGTTTAATGGATTTGTGTCCGTAAATTGAAGGCGCCATACTTGCGATAATTCGATCGGTGATTCTCGGATCTTTGCTTAATTCTCTAATACTGTTTATGTCCTCTTCTGTCAATGATGCAACAATATCTTTTGAATCCTTTACATGCAAATGGTTTGCAAGAAGAACCGTGGAAAATATCGGAAATCCCTATCAAGAAATAAGTAAATAATGAAATATGAATTATAATTAATAATAAATTAATGTTTCTCAGTAATTTAGAAGAAAAAAAAAACTTACTTCATTTGTATTTAAAGAACCGTCGTAATTATTTGTGTAAATACCAGTGACGTCAATTTCGTCGCCGGGTTTACAACGATCACACAAATCCGACAATAAAATGCAATCTTTACTTCGCGGTATTCGTCCCGCGGGAATTCGTCCCGGGGATTCTTGAATCGTTATCTTTTGATAATTACGATACAACGTTTGCTCCATATTAATCTGAAAAAAATAAATAGTTTTAACAATTAAAAATAATTTAAATACACTGTATATTCAAATTTTTTAAATATTAAATTTTTTGTTTGTAATTGAAGAGAAAAAGTAATTCAATACCATGAAAGGTCCAGTACTCTGACACTGTGGACAGGATCCAGGTTTGAATTCTGTGCTTTGCGATTGAACGAACGGACCCAAAACGCAAGCACATTTATTACAATCGAATTTCACAACAGACAATTGTGGCAAAACTCCAGTTGTTGCAGTTACCACTCCAAGAGTTCTTACCAATTGATTTACATGCAATTTCCTGTAAAAGGCAATATTATTTTATTATTTTTCTTTTTGCCTCTATTAATTAAAAATATTCCAGATTTCTCAATTTTATACCTGAATGTTCTCAATTCTTCGATTAAAGGCAATTCGGAAATGCGTACGTGAATTTCACTCGTGACACGTTCGTAACTGGGAAAAATTGTCAACACCAATTCTTTTGCAACTTCGTCAAAAATCTCGAGCATTTTGAATGGAGCTTCCGGTAAGAAGTAAGCTAAAATATGTTCCTTGCTGGCAAGAATTGGAAATTCGACGATAAAACTTGACTGGAAGAAAATGTTTAATTTCAAAAAAAAATAAAAACTGAATTATTATTAAATGCATTTTAAGCAATTTTTTTAATTACCTGATTGCTTTCGCACATGTGTCGAATTCGTTCCTTGTACATGTGTTGTCCCTTGGAATTTGTATGAGTTCTGAGAAAGTTTTTAAACCGATTTGCAATTTCAGTGCGTGGTCCCAACATTGACACCCATTCTTTCACCGAGTGACCTTTGGTGTCTTCTAAATTCTCAATTGACTCGATCATCTAAAATGATTAATTTCTCAGTAATTTCTATTCTCTTTATACCGAAAAAAAATTAATTTAAAGAAAACTACCTCCGCCTCTTCGAGTTCTCCAGCGGCTGCTTTCTCGGCCATTCGCCTTTTGTGTGAGGGCATTAACTCGTCATCACTTTCCTCTGAAATAAAAATATTCTTTAAAGAAGAATTCTAATTTTCCAAAATGATCAATTTTCATGGATGAAAAGAAATTAACCATAAAATAGATCTCTGTCATCTCTTATAATTCCAGAAGCCCTATCTCGCTTCCTCATCTCATCCTCAGCGGCTGCACGATCTCCTTGCGATATTTCTGAATAATCTTCGTCGTCCATGAGATTTCGATCATAACGATCGAGAGCCGACATAGGTCGATAATCACTGTTTAAAGAAAAGAAAACAACAACATTAAACGTACAATTAAAGTTTTAGTTTATATAAAAACAAAACTTATAAACGTACGCTTCCATATTATCTCCAAATAGCTCCTCTCCTTCTTCATCTTCTTCATTTGGAATTTCATTCTCATCTCCAAGTAAATCACTTTCATCAGGAAAAGGTTCGTCAATATCAGGAGCTGGGGATGTTAAAGCTTCTCGATAACGATCGGAGCGTACTGGCGAACTAGGTTGACTCTAGAAAATTAATTAATAATTAAAACACTTTCCTTGCGTGTCTACATGAAATTTAATAATATGTAAACAAACATTTTACAATAATGTGAAAAAATAAACAAACCGAAAAATATCAATTCTTGACCATTACAATTGACATTCAAAAACAAATTAATTATAATTATAATAACATTTTAATCATAAAAACATTTAAAATGATTCAAATGAATTAAAATGTAAATGCAATCCATTAGAGAGCAAAGGAAAATGCCATAAAACTTACCATAATGAAAAAATTAAAGTTTCAGTAGATTATCTAGAAAAACTTGAAAAAATTATATCCAAATTTTAATGAACTTAAGTTCTTCTTAATTCGTCAATTATTTCTTGTATCTTCTGCTTTGTTTTCCTTAAAATTAAATGCAATAATCACAGCACGTTTTATTCGACATTTAACGACACACAAACAATCGGCAACAAGTAAAAGCGGAAAAAGAGAAATTTTGGCGGGAGTTCTTGAAAACTAACCTTAAGTTATGCAATTTCTCGACCAATCAAATCACTTATTTAGAAAAGCACCTTTATGCATTTTCCGCTTTTGAACACGCGGCATTATTCAAACTCAATTAAGAGTATTTCTAAAATATTATTTTGTTTAATTATTATTTAAGTTTAATTAGCATTCTTTAATAATAATGAATAAAAAATTACTACAGTCAACAATTTATAGCTTAATGTCGTATTTTATAGTCCGTAAACAATGATAAGGCAGGGGTAGGAACACAGAATAAGACTATTTCTGGAAATGACCACCAACAATGGCGCTGAGATAAAAAAATGTAGACTTTTAGATCGCAGCGCAAAAGTTGGTATACATTTTTGGAAACAATTTTTTATTCAAAAATCTATAGACTCCAAATCAAAATGTTTATTGTATATATAATAGAAAGCGCGAATTTTTGCAAAAAGTAAATAACTATTTATATTACTGTTTATTATTTTTTATTTTCTATTATTGAGTTCTTTTTAATTTACAAAATAAATAAAAATAAAGTACTTAGTAAATAAACTTCAATTTAAGTGGATATATTATAAATGAATTTGCTTTTAAATTAAAAACAATTGTTTATATTTGTTGATAGCAATAAATAATATGACAGTGGAATTATAAAAATGCAAGAAATGTTAAAAGAATATGCCAAAAAAATTGTCGAACATCGTGTTAAAAATGATAAAGTGAAATTCAATAAAGAAAACATTGAAGAATTGCAGAAAACTTTGAATGCTGAAAAAGAACAATTAGTAGATAAATTTATTTATTTATTCCTTCACTTTTTTTTTATTTGTTATTATTGTTATAATTACATTATAATTGTTACCTTTAAAATAAAAAAAATGCTCTTTCAAGGACAAATTAAAGGATAAACAATACAAACTTCAAAATGACTTTTGCGACACTGTCTGGAATTTTTCAAAAAAACACGATTTTGGAAATTTTTTTGTAAATTATCCAAGACAAAAGGTTCCTTCACCATGTAATTGTGAATTTTTTAATGAGACTGCCGAAAAGGTAGAAAAAGGTATGTACTTTTATTTATTTGTAGAACTGTAAATCATTTTTATTGTTATATTATAAATTATTTTTTGTCTTCTTTCAGAGATTCTAAAAAACGAAGAAATTCAAAAACTAACTTATGAAATCACTTCTTTAAAACTTGAACTCGAGAATTTAGTAAGTAAAAATAAGATTTCAGATGAAGAAAAAGAAGAAGAAATAGAGAATATTTCTGACAGTTTACATTTTCCTTCCGAGGAGGATATTGTGATTCAAAGGTTTAAAATTTTCTTAAATTACATAATTTTTTTTTAAACTAATAAATACAGTGATAAAACGTAAATTTTAGATTAACTAATGTTCTTGAAAAATCGCAACAAAAATTGAAATTCCTAGAGATGGCAATTAAGAATTATCAACAAAGTGACAACATTCCGACAAAAATTGAGGAGATAAATTCATTGTTAAAAACAGAAACGAAAATAACAAAAAGAAGTTATGAAAAACCTTCTAAAAAGTTGAAACTTTCGAAAGAGTTTTTGAATAAGAATCAAATTCCATTGTTAAATTGTCCAAATACGATAGACAATTATTTAATTGTAAAAAGGAAATTCAGTCCTTCATCGGAAGAGAGAAATCATCAAATAGAAAATGAAGGAGTAGTGGAAAATTTTCAATTGTTTAATAATGTTAATGAAAAGTCTGTTATATTAAGTTCATGGACTCGAAATTCCAACGATTCTTTCATCAATGCAGAAAATTCTATCCCAAATGAATTTTTTTTTCAAAAAGCAGAAAATTCAACCTCAAATGAAACAATTTCTAAGAATGTACAAATAAAATCACTGGTAAGAATTTTTTTTAATTTCTATCAAACTTTTGTAATTAATAATTAAGTAATTTGAAAATTAATTATTTTAATTTAAATTTGTCAATCAAAATGAATTCCAGGTGTCAGAAGAGAAATTAAGAGGTTTCACTCCAAAAAAACAAAGTACGATTGCAGAGAAATTTTCTAAAAAACTGAATGACAAACTAAATAAAACCGTGTTGTAAATATCATTTTTAAAAAAAAGCCGAAACAATGGTACAGTACATTTTTTTTATATTTAGAAATATTTATACGGTCATCTATATTAGGTATAATATACACTGAAATACATTAATATTACATATTATTTTTTTTAATTGTACACGTAATTTTACGTTTTATTCAACGAATTTCACGATACGAGAATAGTTGACTATTCAGCTTTATTTATTTATTTTTTAAAATTAATATCCACATAAAGTCCACTCTCAGAACGTGCAATTTATAGGACGTCTATGGCATTTTAAAACTGTTTAACAGTTTGCATTAACAAATTAATATTACACTTTTCTTTAACTTTCAATCATTTTTTTCTTCTGTTTTTTTCTTACGAAAAGCAATGATTTTTTTTTTTAATTTATGATGCCTTTACTGAGAGAAATTTCTTTAATTAATTTCACACAAAAATATTGTTTGATTTTAGAAAAAGTATCCAAAACGGCACACATTTTTCAGAAATTTTCAAGTATTTTATTAAAATTTGCTAAATAAAATTTCTTTCAGTGTTTAAAAACACAATGGCATAAAGTATTTTCTCTTTATTCTTTATCTCACTCTTGCTCTCTTTGTTCTATTTTTTTTTTTAATCTTACAATAATTTATTTTTTTCAGATATCTATCTAATTCTAATCTACAAGAACTTTTGTGGATGGTTGAAAATGTTTTTGCCCTGAGGTATGATACGAAAGATTCTATAGGCAATGGCTCTTAAAAAAAATATACGAAAAATAAAATGAAACTTTTATTCCGAGTGTTATTGATTTTTGTTAAATAAATTTGAAATTGAAATTTACTTTTTTTCAATTACATTGATCGGAATAAAAGACAACTTTTTTTTTTCATTTTTTAATCTATAATAATTAATTTTGAATCCCTAAGTATCTCGAATCCACTAGATAAAATACTTGGATTTATATTATATTTATATAAAAGAATATTCTGTACGTTCGCGTAAAATTTTGTTTCTTACAAGCTACACAAGTTATACTCGAAGTGTAACCATTTCGAACAACTTATTTATACATATAAAATCAATGAGAGAAATTTTTTTCTCATCTTTTAACAAATTAAAGATATTTTTTACAAAAGTTCTTGCAGCGCCAATTTTCCTCGCTCTTATTCGATAATCAGGATGTGAAAAACAACAAAAATTTAATATTATTTCGAAATCATTTTGAAATTCACAAAATTTTTGTAAGTATTAATTTAAATTACATTTTAATTTCAACAATAATTTTACTTTTAACGAAATGTATCAAACTAAAAAATAGTTTTCGAATTTAATTTAGAGATTAAATTTTTATGTAAATTAAAATTATTTTATAACACTCAAAATCAAAAGATTTAATGAAATGTCAATATTGTTTTTACATTCCTGTTAATTTTCGATTTAATTTCACATCTTGGAAGGCAAAACTCTTATGTTTCTGTTTAAAAATCACAATTGTCAATTATCCAAACATATAGAAAAATGTTTTGCATATATTAAAATATCTTTTTCTGACTTTATCCAAGTTTCTATTTTTTATTTATTTGCCTGACACAGTGATTTTTATTTTGCTTTTCACGAACTGATTGCAATTTGTCGCTTTGCTTCATCTTTAATTATCCTTAACGTATAATATAAAATTTCGATCATCACATTCATTGAAATAACGGATTGGCTATTTTTCATATTACATCTATCTCGTATAACGATAGTATTACAAAACTATAAATATTTTACATACATCTTGTAAATATATATTTTGTTTGAAAACTGGAAACACTTAACGTGAAAATTAATCAATATTTCTCCAGTTCTGAAGTTTCACATAAAGAAAATTTTTCCATTTTCTTAAATTTATTGTCAAAACAAAGTGATTTTTGTGATTCAAATTAAATTTAATCAAAATCAACAAATTAAACTTTCTTTAATAAAATTTAAAAACAATGTAAGAGAGAATGAAAAGAATTTCCATCATCTGAACATTCAGAATTTCAAGAATATGATTAATAATACAATTAAGTCAGGATTTAATAAAAATACTTTGAGGGAATAATTCGGAATGCTCTTAAAATTCTAAATATTTAGAAGAAGTGATTCAGAACAAAACTTTTAGTTCTTTAAAAATTAATTTAATCAATGAATTAATTAATGAATTAAATAATAGAATACAATGTTTCAGAAATAAAATTTGAATAAAAAAGAAATCCTTCACTTAAAAATTTAGAATTTTTAGAGCATTAATCAGGGAGTTGAACTCGAATAACATTTACAAAGATTCATGGAAAAAATTGTTGTATCTTGTTGGTTAAAAAATTCGTTGAAATCGATTTTTATTTACAAGTATTTTTATACAAATTTTCGAGCCATTACAAAATTTCGTATTTTATTTAAAACCAATGAATAAAAACAAATACAATTTACAAATAAAAATATATTTATTTTAAAAGAACGTCGTATTTTTGTTTAAGAAGTTTTATATATGAACCAACAAGAAACTCCAATTTCTTTCCCCCTTAAGAACGATACGTAAATACAAACAGAGCTTTTTATAATTATTTTCATAAAACTCTTATCAGAAAAAATCTGAAAGTCAATTTTTACAGACAATTTTCTTTTCGATAAAATCGAATCCAATAGAATAATTATTGGTATTTTACCAAAAATTCTCTTTTCATTAATAAATATCAAAATATGCTTGAGAAGAAATGATCTTTTAAGACAAAATTAAATAAATGTTTTTAATGGAAAAAAAAATATGTAAATTTTCAAGTAAAAGTAAAAATAGTGTGAAATTTTCTTGTATAGTTAAACAAAAATGGCACAGTTTATTTTTAAGGCTGAATATTTGTTTGAGCTTATTTAAAATCATGATAATAGTGTCATAAGAGATCGTATAATGAAAATAATGGAAATTATAATTATTGATGAAATAGATTTCTATCTATATGAACCGCCGGATCGTAGAAGGGCATATAGCCAATGTAATTCAAATGGGCTATATGCCCTTCTACGATCCGGCGGTTCATATGTATCTATATTTTAAGATGAAAAATCGACATTACAACATTGGCACTTATTCTTTATATGCGCTAAGAACAAGTAAATTAAATAATGTTTAATAAAACGTACAAAGTACTCCGCAACAATAATATTGCAAAAGTATTGACAACAAACATGTAAACGAACAACATCGAGTTAAGTGAAACCCAATTGACATTTATTTTACTCTTATAAAAAACAGTAGTAATAATTTTGAAATTCAAAATTTTTTTCACTCATTTCTTGCAAATAAAAAATCTTTACATTTAAGTTGTTTATATTTCTGTAATTTATCACCTTTCATTTTACTCATATTTATTTTCAATTTGTCGTATATATTTTTATTATGTTTTTATCGATAATATTCAAATGCATTAATATTTTTTTGTAATTAAAACACATTTTGCAATTGATATTCAATTAAGTTTTGTAATTATTTTCAATATTAATCATCATTTTCATCTACGGAATTAATTTTTCATTCATTCGCTTCTTAAAGTCTCTCAATTCAAATCCTATATAATTTGAAAGCTTTTAAAGCTTTATATTATATGTATATGTATGAGAGTGACGATGAATTTATCGATTATGACTTTTTCATTTAAAAAAATTCGTTGAATTTTTTTTTCGATCATGATAAGCAAAAATATTGCTTATGAACATCATGGAAAGAATTCTCTAAATTTCAATATACTTAAACTGCTTTTTTTTAAAAGAACATCTAAACGTTCAATTATAAACTTAAATAATTAAATTCTGGCGGAGTAATTTTTAAATTTGTTCAATTAGAAAATCATTAGCTAATTAAGACAGTTCTTTAATAGCAAAAATTGTGATAATTTTCAATAAAAAATAAATCTCAAAATTCATAATATAAATTTTGGATAGTTTCAATTAAAAAAAAAAATTTATGTTAACGACAAAACTAATTTTCTTCGTTCTATTATATTTTTTACTAAATGTTTAAAAAAAAAAAAAAAAAATTTACATCAATCAAAAACTTGAAAAATTGGTATTTTGTAAATACCGATAATTTTTTTTTTTAAAAAAGGAAATTTTGAATAAATACTAAAATTTTTCGTTTTAAAAACGTTACGAATTTCATATATTTCCAATTTAAATGGAATAAGAAGTCAACTACACTTGCAAAAAATGGAACGTATTCACAAAAATTCATTAGTAGATCCAGAGAATTAAATTTTATAAGGCTGGAATTTTTATTTAACAAAAATTTTGGCCTTAAAAAATGGATTCAAACTAATTGATTTTCGGGTATGATACTATACGTTCCTGAAATAGTGTAAAATAGAGAAATTTACCTAGCCGAATGCCCAGTATTTGGAAGACGGTAAAATTGGATAAAACATAAATTTTCACATATAATTAAAATACTTTCGCATCTCTTTCAATGTCATAAACACTTGAAAGAAATTAAAAAAAAGAAAAAAAATTATAAAATAATTAGCTTACTTGATCAGGATCCTGTTACATAGATCGATAAGGACCTTGCATCTTTAAGAATTGAATAACAAGCGATGGTCCATTAGCGACAATGTCCGCTGGGATTTGCGAGAGTGGACAATTTTCAATTGACATAATACTGAGATTTGTGCAAAGCGCCAGTTCAAATGGTAAGTTATGTAAATTCGCATTATCATTGACATAAAGTGACTCGAGATTCTCAAGAGTCCCAATTTCCTCCGGCAGATAATTCAAATTATTCTCACCAACACTGAGATGCGTCAAATTTGTGAGATGGCCAATTGCCCTTGGCAACGATGTCACCTGATTCGATTGCAATATCAATTTTTGCAATTCCCTTAAAAAACCAATTTCATTTGGCAATGTCTCAATTTTATTCTCTTCAAGATCGAGAACACGTAATTTACTTAAATTCGCAATACTCGCCGGTATTCGTTTCAATAAATTATTCGATAATATGAGAATTTCCAAATTTTGTAAATGTTGAATGTCGTCGGGAATTTTTGTCAATTGATTTGTGCCGAGATTTAATTCCACCATGTTTATCCACGTGCCGATATCAAGTGGAAGTGCCGTCAATTGATTTTCCTTCATATTTAATTTTGTAAGATTTTTTGCACGCGAAAATATTCCATATGGTATCTTGTCAATTTGATTGTGCTCGAGATTTATCGAATAGACATTAGTAAATTGTGACGGTCCACCGGATGGATATGACGTAAAGGCATTTCTCGATAATGTAATTGTTTTTAAATCCGATAGACTTGAGAGTAAACCATCCGGAAGTTGTGAAACTTGATTGCCCTCGACACTGAATTCGTCCATTGATTTACAATTTGCCAACGATTTTGGAATCCTCGTGAGACGATTGTACCTGGAAATTGTATTTTTCAAATGAAGAGCGAATATTAAAAAAAAAAAAATTTGTTATATAAATTTTGTTAGTACCTTAATCCGATTCTCGTCACAGACGTGAGATTTCCAATCGTTTCCGGAATATCGAGAAGTTCATTGTGTTGTAAATCGATGGTTGATAATTGTATGCAATTGCCAATTTCTTTTGGTAGATGCTCGAGATGATTGTGCGACACATCGAAGGTGATTAAATTGACGAGTTTTCCGATACCGGCCGGTAATTCCTTGATTTTATTTTCTCTCAAACTGAGCATTGTCAGATTTGTTAAATTTCGTATCCGATCGCTAACATAACGAACGCGATTAAATCGCAGAAACAATGTCGTGAGCGATGTCAGTTTATAAACAACATCGGGAATTTCACTTAGTTTATTATGCCTGAGATCAAGGACCTTGAGGGATTTCAAATTCTCGAGACTACTAGGAAGACTCGTGAGTGAGTTTTCGTTGAGTGCGAGTATCTTTAGATTGCCGAGGCATCCAATCTCTGACGGAAGTGTCACCAGTTTATTTCCATACAGATAAAACTCCACCAAGTGCGTTAAATCGCGAACGGTAATAGGAAGCTGTGAAATGCTCGATTTACTCAGATCAAGCCTTGTCACACACTCGTCCCGACACCTGACAAATTCCTTGGACACATCCAAGTCCGCCTGAAAAACAAATTCTACATATTACGAATTCTTCTTACGATAAAAAAGGTGAAAAATAAATGAAACATTACCTGGATGGGTTTGCTTTTTTTGGCAGTTGGTTTTGGTTTATTGGATTCGGGATGTTTGACAGTGACTGTCTTTTTCGTGTCGGAGGTGGACAATGAAGCAGAGGAGAGTTTTTTCTCCTTGGGCTGTTCGCGGAATACGTCGACTGCCTCGGGCATGTCGCCGGCCGAACAAGTGCTGAGCCCACAGCCCTCCAAATACTCGGGGATATCTTGTTCCTTCATGTAAAAATTTGTCAGACTCTCACGAGGGTCCCCTTTATCCCTCTTGACGTCTGTAAAACACACTTGCGAAATATTACCCACACCCGCTCTATGTTTACTCAACTTTTTCATAATCTACATAAACACAAATTAATGCACTACAAATAGTTGATCTTCTCTTTTCTACGACATGACGTATATTTTTAAACAATTCAGCCCTCGTAGTATTGACATTTAATCGAAAGACGTTCTGAACTTATAGAAAAAATTCCAAATTACCCGAAATTGTAATGAAATTTAACGAAATTTGTCACTTGAGAAAGTTACCGTGAAAATTTTTTTCTTAATTACAGTCAGACATTTTCTTTGTTTATATTAACATTTATCTTCCCTTTTATTTTGTTAGGCTGACTTTTAATATAAAACTAGTTAAAATTTAACTTTTTCATCACAAGAAACAAATTGGAACAAATGACAAATTTGACAGATTGAAATGCTTGAAATGTAAGGTTATGTTGCAGTATCTACCGTATCTACAGTACCGATCAATTTTATAATTTTTAATTATTTGTATAATATAATTAATCATTTTTATCAAAAGTTATTCTGTTATTACATTATCGTTAATAGTTTTTGACAACAATGGCTCTTTTTATTATAAAAATATTCTTAACGTTTATTTGTTTTCAATATAAATTCGAATCTCGCGGGTGGTTAAAGAAGAAACTTTCTGCTGGGAAATTTCCATAGTTTACTGAAAATTTTCTTATTTTTCGGCATTTTTGTCGTCCTTGGCAAATCGCCATCATCCTTATCCTGCTTTTGCTTTTTTTATCATCAAAAAGCAGGATGGCTGAATATTTGGCATCGATTTTCGGTACAGAAAAGGATAAGTAAGTTATTCTTCTACAACCTGAGTGAATTATTTGAATTCTCTAAAAGCTCTTTAATGTTAATTTTCCTCTTTTTTCCAGAGTAAATTGTTCCTTTTACTTTAAAATTGGAGCTTGCCGTCATGGCGATCGATGCTCACGAATCCACAACAAACCAACTTTCAGTCAGGTAAATTACAACGTTTAATGATTAATTTTATAAATAAACTCGATTTTTACTGTAAAAATTGAATTTCGAGATAAAAATTTCTTAATTTTAAAATTTTGTGACTCCAGATGAACATAACCTCAAAGCCAAGAAACGTTTAATCATAATTATATTGAAGAAAATGATTATTTCTTTTCAATTATTTTGTTAAAAGTTTATATTAACTCAATGGAAATATGTTTGTAGACATGCTTGCTGCAAAATTTGTACGTGAACCCTCAAAATTCGGCAAAAAGTGCAGATGGTTCCCATTGTAAGTAAATACTAAATTTTTTTTTAATGTAAAATTTTTAGAAGTATTACATTAATTTCTCATTACAGTGGTATCCAATGTTTCGGACGAAGAAATGCAGGAACATTATGACAACTTTTTCGAGGACGTATTTCTCGAGTGTGAGGAAAAATACGGAGAAATTGAGGAAATGAATGTTTGCGATAATCTCGGCGATCATCTCGTTGGTAATGTTTATATCAAATTTCGAAGAGAAGAGGACGCTGAGAAGGCAGTTAATGATTTAAATAATCGTTGGTTTGGTGGCCGGCCTGTTTATGCAGAACTTTCACCAGTTACCGATTTTCGAGAAGCTTGTTGCCGTCAATACGAAATGGGGTAAAACAAAGATTTATTTAAAAAGTTTTTTTGTAAATTAAATCTAAAGGAAGATAAAATTTTTAAATTCAATGAATAATTATTTGTAGAGAATGCACGAGATCGGGATTTTGCAATTTCATGCACATTAAACCAATTTCCCGGGAGTTGCGACGCTATATTTACAGTCGCAAGAAGAGCAGCGGCAGCAGTAAAAGATCAAGATCCAGATCAAAATCACGAGGACGCAGTGATCGTAGACGTAGATCTCGTTCTCGAGGAAAGTCTAGGTCCCGAGAACGACGCCGTTCTGGTAGATATTAAAACGATAAAAACGATCCTTTTTTCAATTTTTTTTTTTTTTTTTTAATGTATTTGATAAAAACTGACACGTGTAATTGATGCAACATATTTTAATGAAAATTGCAAACGTTGCAATAATTTTTTTCCAATTTAAAATGTAAGGGGAATATAAACATATATTTCCGTAAATTAGAATCATGATATTCACTATGTTTTGTAGAAATGCTTTAAGAAATAAATTAATCACACTTTCTTGTAATTTGGGTGAATAATCCTTGAAAATTAGAGAACTTCTATTTAGTTTATATTCATTTTATAAATGAAAACTTATTTTAGAACTCTATTTTGCTAAATGAAAGGAAATAAAGGAATAAAATTAAGAGAATATGAAAAATATACTTTTTAATTCAAATTATCGAAATTATTTCAATTTGTACAGTCTTGTAAATTTTAAACGTAATTTTTACTCTTAAAATAACTTAGTATGATAATAACTTAATATTTAGAAAATGATTATTGAAATTACTTCTCCTAGAAATATAATTCTTACACCATGATAATTATTTCAACACTGACATTTAGTAATCACACTAAGAGAAAATAATCACTTTTCAGTGCTCGAATTTTGAAAAATAAATGTTATAAACTCTGAAACTCGATCCAATAATAATTCCTAAAAAATATAGGGAGAATTGTTACTTTGAAATTTGAAAATTTTTTTAAGTGAATTTTAACACTTGGAAAAATTGAAATTATGAATAAAAATAATTTAATTGATGACGAATTTAAAATGATTTTGATTTATAAAATAATTGCGAATATTATTTTTTTAATGGTAAGTGAAAAATTTAAATGAAGAGAAGAATTAGTTTTACCTTGAGCAGCTCTTGGGAAACTGGATGATTATAATGTTTCCATCGTAGAAGTTGATTAATTGTTATCGGTTGTTCAGGATTTGTTTGTATGTCTAATTGGCAAATACGGGAATCGTCGAGATTGACATCATTTTCCTTGTCTTCATTTTCAATATCATCTTTATCACATGAACAATCCATTAAATCATGAGTCAAAGAACAAGTGTTTGTAGTTAATGTAAACAAATCCTAGAAAAAACAAAACGTTCTTCATTTTTTGTAATTTAAATTTCTAATTTCCATTTCATGAAAAAAAATGTTTTAAAATACTAACTTACCTTTAATTCACTCGTTGATAATTTTAGAGACGCAAAATGGTTTGCATCGACGACAGCTTCACTCAGACTAGTTTTACTTATTTGTCTTTGGTAAATTTTTTCCTCTATTGTACCAGTTGTCAAAAGTCTGAAAGCGAAAGAAGATTTTTTATTTCTCAAACAAAATGAAGATTTAAAGGAAGATAATTGTTTCAGTTTGATAATAATTTTCACCTGTAAATATAAACCGATTTCTTTTGTCCATCTCGCCAAATTCTCGCCATTGCCTGAGCGTCTGAAGCTGGATTCCAGTCGGAATCAAATAAAACCAATCTAGACGCTCCTACGAGGTTTAAACCAACTCCACCGGCTTTTGCACTTAATAAGAATACACCTGTAAATAAAAATGTAATTATTATTAAATACTTGAATTTGAAGGATTGGTTAATTTTAAGAAAAGATACATACGTGTTGTATTTCCTTTTGAATTAAATTTGTCGACTATTTTCGTTCTTCCTGTAGTTGCTGTGCTACCATCCAAACGGCAAGAGGATAAACCTTCTGAATTGCAAAGTTTCTCCAATAAATCGAGCGTTTTTGTGAAATACGAGACGAGTACCACATTTTCTGAAGTATTTTTCAATTCCCGAAGCAAAGCCCGAACAACATTCATTTTCACAGAATAATCAAATGATTCGTAACTTTTTTTCAGACAAATATCGGTTGACTTCAATTCCTCTATTAAATTACTTTTTTCAATTAAAAATAAATTCGGATGATTGCATATTTTTTTCAAAGCCGTTATTATCGCCAATGGCATAACATTTGTTTTTAATAATTCCTTTTCTATCAGAAGATCAGTTACTGCGGTATAAACTACTTCCTGTTCAGGTGTTAGTTGACAAAATACAACCAACTCATGTTTTGTTGGCAAATATTTATTGATTAAATCGTTCGTTCGTCGTAGAATGAAGACTTTTGTTTTCTCATGGAGTTCTTCGGCTCTTTCTTGACCCAAGGAAATGACATCCTCCGGTGCGTCTGGTTTTTGTGACGCCACTATCGGATTTTCGTAATGCTTCCTAAAAAAATTGCTACTTTCGAGAATTTCCGGATTCACAAAATCAACGAGTGTATAAAGTTCCTGTAAATCGTTTTGAACTGGTGTACCTGTCAGGAGAATTCTTCTACGACAGGTTAATTGATTCAGCAACTAGAGAAAAAAATGAAAAATGACTCGTTAAACTTAAAAACTGAAAAGAATTTTTAGTTATCAGTTATACCTTTAACGATTTTAGTTCACTGTTCTTAAGACGATGGCCTTCATCGCAAATCAATAAATCGAAACCAATCTCATTGATTTCTTCGAAATTTCTAACAAACATCTCGTAACTGATGATCATCACCGAGGCCCTCGGAGATTTTAGGAAATCCTTGGGTTTCTTTTTCCCCTCGACGACAAAAGGAGCAATTCTATGCATACCCAGCCAACGGATAAATTCATTATTCCAATTTCCGCACAAACTACTTGGAGCAACTACAAGAACTCGTTTCAGTATTGGTTTCCCATACGGACCTTGTTTCAATAAAGTCCATGATAAAGCGACACATTGTAAAGTTTTCCCGAGACCCATTTCGTCAGCTAAAATTGCTCCGAAATAATTTGGATCATTCATGCCCATAATGCATTTGTACAAAAATACTAGACCATAGCGTTGATGGGGTCTTAATACAGTGGCCAAACATGCATCAAGCGATACATCACGAACTTGAACATTTTCTTCCGTCCAATTTATTTCCTCGTTCGGTCGAGGCATTATTAGAGGTTCGTAATTTTGCAGCAGTCCACCTAGACCTCTACCTGAATAAAAATATATTTATTAAAAAAATTATATTCCCTTTTGAATTTGAAGTAGATAAAATTTCATCAAAAAAATTTAAACCTGTTTTATTCAATGGAATGAATTTATTATGTGTTTTTAATTTCTTCAATGGAGGTTCCAAAATTTCATCTTTCTTCTCCAATTGTTTCGAAACATTTGAAGCAACTTTATCAATTATCTAGAAAAAAAAAACTATAGACATATTTTTACATTTCGAAAGTTAGAAATTAGTTAAGAAAATTACTTGAATTTCTTTTCCACCCATTGATAATATTGACCCTTCAGTGGCAGTTTCCGCAGTCACAGACAATTTTCCCAAGAATTTCCCTTCTGGGTCCTGTAATTCATAAGAAAATTCTTTTTTATTTTAATTCTGAATTTCCTCAAAGAAAAGTCGAGAAAATTCAACTGATGATAATACCTTCAATACGGCTTTATTTCCTTTAACTTCCAAAATACCATCCTCATCCCACGTTTTATGCTTTTTGTTAGATTTTTTCCCAATGAGAACGTTATAAATAATTCTGAAATACATATATAAAATCTGTATAATTGTTTAACAAATTGAGGTTAGGTTTGTAAAAGCACGTGTCAATGTTTTTATTACGACGTCGTTTTTATTATGACAATGAAACAATTTAAAACAAGGTATACTCCAAGTTTCAGCAAATAAACACAAAGAAACTTACGAATCATTACTTTTATCATCGTTTGTTACATTTTTTTGTGACGACAAAGTATTTTGAGAACTTTCGGAAGATTCCTGCGAATCTAAAGATTTTTCTTCATCTGCCTCAGATTTATTTGTTTTTTTATTAAATAACTGCAGAATATGAGCTGTGCTTCTTCCCTGGGCTCGATAATTCCGATTCATAATGATTATCACTTTTTTTAAAAATTTTTTATACGAGCATGTGAAATTTTAAACAGAAGTTGTTTACATTGAATTGATACATGTGACCCACGTGATCAAAGTGATTATTTAAAAAAATGTTCTATTAGAAAAACCAATCAAATTAGTGAATTTTGTTTATATTTTGTCCGGAATAATATTTTTAAAAAATTTGGCGCCGTTTGCAGAAATAAAGTACGCCCTCTGGGGAAATTTCAGTCATTGAGTTTCGCATCTATGCTCTATAATATATTTTTGTTTATGACAGTTAACAGTAGCTGGGGCTCTGAGAAGTTTGACAAGTGAATTTAAAGTCGGTTTTTATTTTCGAAGCCACAATTAAAGAAGAAGTAGAAGAAGAAGAAGAAATTCGGCTTTTACAAATATTATTATGATATAAAAGTAGAAATTGTACTTTACTGGGCTTAAAACTGTGAGGAATTACTGTCTTAGAAACAGGTATTATTAATTTTTCTAATATGCCATTCTCTAAAACTTTTTACATCTATTATTATGACACACTCCTTCATGCCAGTTTTCGATTTAATTGTTTTCTTCATTTATTTAAAAAATTAATGTCCAATGATGAAAATATTACGTGCGTCATCTCAACCACCGAGTTGAATGAAAATTGTTGATTTATATGTTTCAGAACAATCAATTATTTCTATGCCGCGAGATAACAATGTTTTACTTGACACTTTCATAATCCGTTTATGACTGAATATTTTTACAGATAATAGATTTCCATTTATGTGCTTTTGTTGGAAGAAACTTGTCATCTCTTATTATAGAATTACTTTTATTTCTTCGTGGAAAGTTTTTGTTAAAACGAAATCATTTTTACCACAGTTATTCCAATCGGTAAATAAAATTGTCAATCAAATACTTATCAAGTTTAGGATTAGATTTCAGTTTATTATTTATGACAAATTTTAAAACATTTATCCATATCTTTGGTGAATTATAAACAGTGGGTGTGTCAATGGTTTTCATTTATTTAGATTTTAGTCGGAGAATGATTCATACTTTGTGATTCATTGTTTCTGCATTTTATTTCTGGTATTTAAAATTTTTAACTATTTTTAAAAAAGTGAGCAATTGGATTTTTTCTATTTGTTTAAAATTGAAAATGCAGAATTGAAAAAAAAGAAAGTATTGAAAGAGATTATTTAATGTTCTTATAAGCAGATTTTTGAATATATTTTGTAAGACATGTTGCATAAAAATTTTATAATGCTGTTGCTACTGAAAAATTCCATTCGATTACGAGAGTTGAAGTTATTAAGAAAAGTAAATATGTGGCAAGAATCAGGCAAACATTAAATAAAGTTTCTTCTATCGAAAACTTTTACAGAGATCTTATTATAATGGAGCTTAAAAAACAATAAATTGCAGAAATAAGATTTATTAAATTTATTAAATTCTATCTTGTAAAATTAAATATTTCAGATTATAATTGATAAGATCGTATATTCATAATTTTAACGCAATGGACAACATTGGAAACTTGGATCAACAAATCGCAAATTTACAAATTAATCACAATGACGGTAGCATTGAAGCCGTTAAAGCTGGCAAAAAAGTTGGACCAGCTGTTCCTCCAAAACCAAAAAAGTCACAACCACAGGTTGGTACTTTGCAAAATTGTTTTTTTTTATTTCCATCTTAAAAATATTAATGCATTTTTTATGCACATTCACTCTTTATCTCTACAACGGGAAATCATCTGGTAATTGTCTGCATAAATTTCCTATTCTTTTTTTTTACATTTGTAAAATTTATTTATTTATATTTCAATTATTAATTCATTTATGTTTGCAATTAAAGGTACCGCAAAGTTACACAATAAAGGCAGCTTCTATTCCGTCATATAGTACAGTGTTAAATAATGCTGGATCAAATGATAAGCCGTCCAATATTTATATGAATTCACCAACTCCATATGCGCCATTGAATTTGGAAAAGAATGATTTTACCTCGTCAACAGCGACCAACGGAAATAAACCCACCAAGTTTTATCAGAACAATGAAAATTTTTACACGAATCAAACAGAGGAAAAGTTCGATTCAAAATATAATTATGATGACAAGCACTTTTATTCAAATGTTGACAATATGTCCGGACCGCAAATTCCCACTGATAATAGATCCGGGGGTGCGGTCAAAAATGCTGTTTATAGCAATGTTGAATCAACGATGCCAATTTCAATTCCTCATTCGAGTAAAAAGGAAAAGGATTTAGTGTACAGTAACATTCAATGGAATACAAAGCCTGAAAATACTTACTGCAACGTTCCAGCCTCTCATAATGCCGGTAAAGTAAAATAATAGTAAAATAAAATAAATGTTTAATTTTACTATTCTTGTTATCTTCTCTTTTTTTAGAATGATTAGATTTTATTTTCTATTATCTTTCATTAAAAAAATATATATATATATATTGTAGATGATCTTCCACCTCCGCCAGAGCCCACGGAATACGTTCACTGTTTACCGGGAAGTTCGTTTCCACCACCACCGGAAGAACTTCCACCGCCACCGAGTCCTGTTTCCTCGAGTTACAGCGAATTGAGACGTGCCACTTATCAAAACGATTATTCCTCTGGCAACTATCCGAACGATATTTACGGACCAAGTTCACAATCAAGTTCGACGTATGAATCGATTTATGAGCCAATTAATCCGCGACCACCGTCACAACTGTCGTGCAATTATTCCATGTATTCTGGCTACGGTTCGGCAACAATGACACAGCCCCAGGATAAAGTTTCACCCGTTAAAGAGGTACGGGGAGAAAATTGAATCAACATCGCTTAAGTAAAATTAATGAAAATGAGAAAAATACGAATTTTATATTTCAGGTTGATGTGCTGACAGATCTTTTGGTCCAGGGAATGGAGGACAATCAGGAGGACAGTGATATTTATGGAATTTGCGCGCAATGTGGCCGTAAAGTGGAGGGCGAGGGCACTGGCTGTTCAGCGATGGATAAAGTTTTTCACATCAGTTGTTTCTGTTGCTTCGTTTGTAATATTAATCTTCAAGGAAAGCCATTTTATTCGCTCGAAGGAAAGCCATATTGCGAGGAAGATTATTTGAATACATTGGAAAAATGTTGTGTCTGCACTAGACCGGTTTTGGACAGGATTTTGAGAGCCACTGGCAAACCTTATCATCCGTCATGTTTCACTTGTGTCGTTTGCGGACAAAGCCTCGACGGCATTCCATTTACAGTCGACGCTACCAACCAAATACATTGCATTCAGTGTTTCCACAAGTAAGATAAATTATTTTCTATTATTAATATTAATCAGGGTTGCTACAATTTTTCCTGAACGAAATTCCATGACTTTTCCAGGTTTTCCAGGGCTTAAATAATATTTTTCCATAGCAAAAAAATCGATTATCATAAATAAATATGAGTAGTCGGGATTATAAACTAATAAAAATTACTGTTGTTGAAACCAATGGTTGGATTTTAAATTTTCAACTTAAAAATACACAAAACTACATACAAATACGCAGTAAAATCTACGAAACATAATTTTATTTTTAAAAAACTATTTTCCAGGTATTTTATACTTTTTCCCTGACTTTTCCATACAGAATAAAATTCCCTGACTTTTCCAGGTTTTCCATGTTTCCAGAAAGCGTAGCAACCCTGATTTATTTAATAATATTAATAAAATGGAAATGTAAATGTAAATAAAATTATGATTTGATTTCAGGAAATTCGCGCCACGTTGTTGTGTTTGTAAACAGCCGATAATGCCAGAACCGGGTGAGGATGAAACTGTACGTGTTGTCGCATTGGACAGAAGTTTTCACATTCAGTGCTATAAATGTGAGGATTGCGGTTTAGTTTTGTCCTCGGACACTGAAGGACGTGGCTGTTATCCATTGGACGATCATGTTCTCTGCAAAAGTTGTAATGCAGCTCGAGTTCAAGCACTCACATCTCATATGACGACTGAATTATAAATTTTCCACGTTCCATTGGAAATATATGCCAAATAAGTTAGAAGTAATCTAAAATCGATATATAAATCACAGTTTTTTTTTCGTCTGCTAACAATTTAACCTAACACGCTTTTTTTCTATTCGCACAAAGTGCTTAAGCTAATTACTTGAATTTTGTTTTCTTTCACATTAATTTCACATTGTATGCTACAAA
>JUFY01028949.1:0-17707 GCA_001855655.1 Leptopilina clavipes | reverse complement strand
AAAGTGATTCGACTGAAAATAAGTCAAATTTGGCTGAATTTCAATGACTCACTTCTCACGAATTTAATCAGTGAAATTTCTTTGAAAATTAAAACTAATTAAATTCCATTTTCTTTCTCTCTCTCAAAAAAAATATTGAATCAGTGAAATGCGACTGAAAATTATTCAAATTTGGCTGAATTTTAGTGACACACTTCTCACGAATTTAATCAGTGACAATTTATTGAAAATCAGTGGAAAATGACTGAATTTTCACTCATGAATGATTAATGGAAAATAACTAATAAATTTCAGTGAAACATATTTGAAAATTTCATTTATTTTTTAACTATAGTCAATCAGTAAAAAATGACGAAAAATTCAGTCACTTATGACTGATTTCCAACAAAAATTTGACTGATTTATAAAGTAAGAAAATAGTAGCACTGAAAATTAGTCAAATTTCACTCATTCATTTTTAGATTATCTTGAATCTTTCCCAAATTAAAAAAAAGAATCCTCTCCAATCCTTCCAAATTCGATTTTCCATTTTCGAAAATTATATCAAATTCTTCTTGTCAACAAAAACAAAAAAAGAAACTTTTCCACAATCAATCAAATAATTAAAGCAAAACGAATAATTTCTTCCACCAATGGCAAAAACCACTAATTTTTAATGTCACTACTTTAAACTGTTTATTTTCATCTTGCGAGCAGAAAAAAACTGGAAAATAGAAAAAATCCTCGCCTTTCTAATCAGCCAAATACCGTTCTCTCTCTCTCTCTCTCTCTCTCTCTCTCTCTCTCTCTCTCTTCTCTCTCTTCTCTCTCTTCTCTCTCTCTCTCTCTCTCTCTCTCTCTCTCTCTCTCTCTCTCTCTCTTATTCTCACTTTTTCTCAAGTATAGAAAGTTGCATCATCACCAATCTCATAATGGTTTACAGTCGATAAATTTTCACTGGTTTTTTTTTTTTTGCGACCCAACTATGGCGAGAAAATGGTCATTTTTCAAGTGTCTCTCTCATCGATCGATCGATATATATATATAGAAAAGCATCTCGATCCACGCAAACCGTGTCGATTCGATTGACATCGATAACGTGACTTGACTTGCTAAAAATTCACACACGGAATAAAAAAGCAGTATTTGTGGATACACTTTCGCAAAACTGGGAATATATATATATATATATATATATATAAAGGAAATTCTTCTACATGTATACAAATGGTATATATATACACGAGACGAAAGGAACGAATCCTTAATTGGAATTGAAAACGGCATCTTGGCGAGCGAGGCGTGCGGAAAGGATTGATCTTGGTGAGGACGTATGTCCGTATGTATATATATATATATATATATATATATATATAAAATGACTGCGCGTGCATGTATGTACAGGTATAGGTATCATCCGTCGCTCGTGAAGTGTAGATCGGCGGTGATTTACTTATCAAGAATCGACGCTTCGCCGGAGGTAAATGGCCGAGTCGTGACCATTAGTCCGTGGACGAGGCTAGTCTATATACGAAACGGAAGATCCGTGTGTAAAGGATCTAAAAAGGTGGGGAAGAAAGGGTTAAGGGAATACGCTAAAATACCACCGTGTGGGGCCTTCTTCCTTCGCTTTCCGGTCGCCCCCCTCCCACTGAACCTCCAAATCCCCATCCCCCCCCTCTCTCTCTCTCTACAATCGGCCACAACCTTCTCTTTCTCCATTTAGCCATCACGAGAACCCCACCCTGTTCCATATCGATGTCCGTGTGTTCGTTAAACGCCAAGAAACTCCTTCAATGATTGATCATTGAAGGATTGTTAACGTGTTAACACAACAATTTATTGCTTCACTTTTCCCGTTGCTTTAATTCTCGGCGCAATTTTTTTTTGTCCTCATGCATTTTTCACCTGATGGAAAGTCGTTTGATCGGGGATTAATTTTTTCTTTTATTTATAATTTACTGGCAATTATTGTTTACTTTTCCGATTTTTATTATTTGTTTTCTTGTTTTTTTATAAATAGTAAATAATAAAATTGAATTTTCTATTTACTTTTGTTGTTTATATTTTTCAGTGTATATTTAAGTTGGGACCTATTTTGTTACTTAAATAGAGCGAGAATTTTTGCTTAATATTCCTGTATTCATGTTTCGGAATATTGCATTGTAATGTTAAGGCAATATTGAGAAAATATTAGTGCAATATTGACGAAAATAAAATCGCAATATCGAGAGAATATTATCGCAATATTACAGTAATATTAAGAAAATATTGTTAATATTATTGCAATATTAACAAAATATAACTGCAATATTGAGGGAATATTGTGGAAATATTACTGCAATATTGTGTCAATATTATGGAAATATTACTTAATATTAACAAAATGTTGCAATATTGAGGCAATATTAACAAATTGTAACTGCAATATTGTACGAAAATTATGGAAATATTACTGCAATATATAGAGAATATTATGGAAATATTACTGTAGTATTGACAAAATATAACTGAAATATTGGGGGAATATTATTGACATATTACAGCAATATTAACAAAACATTTCAATATTCATGCAATATTATGGTAATATTACTGCAATATTGAGGGAATGTTGACGCACTGTTGAGGGAATATTGCACATATATTTAAATAGTCTTGAAACTTTCAGTTATCAAGTTATTTTTAATTAATTCAGATTTATAAATAATTCTCAAGGCAATAATAATAAAAAATATTGCAACAATATTGCCTGAATGTTTCAGTGCAATATTCCGAAGTTTTTTTCAGGAATATTGGGAAAATATTCCTGCATTTTGAATATTATAGTAAAAAATGACAATTTTTTAATTTTGTTTCTCGTAGTTACACGTAAATTAGTATTTATTTCTAAAAAATTCGATATACAAAATGAAAAATTTTAATATTAATAAATTATTTGTGGTAGTATTTGCCTTTTTAATTCTTATTTACATAATATTCTATAAAGACAAACATTTCTTATTCTCCATAATATATCAATTTTTCTATGAAATGTGCTATTGTATCAGAAAATTGTAAATATTTTTCGAAGCATACTATACAGGTGAAAATAAATGTATAATGTATAAACAGTTGAGAAATTATGAACCACAAAAATATTTAGACGAAAGAATTTCCGTCGAATATGATGTAAAAAAAATATTTCTCTATATATATATTTAAATATATATTTAAATAAATAGTATATTATTTAAATATTATATATATTTAAATACATTAAATTATTTAAATTATACTGGTTTCATTTAATCAATAGTTTAAGTTATCATTGTTAATCAATTTTAATCCATATTTTCCATTGTTTATGGCAAATATTCATTTAAACGTTAATTAACAAATTATATTGGAATTTTCCTAAAAACTCCCAGCATTGCAAAATTTTTCCAAACTCGGATCGATTCTGTGAAAGTGAAATTTTTCTTATTCTCGCTTTTGAAACAAGGGGAAAATAAAAGAAAATAGAGATACAATCAACCGAAGGGGATTTTTGAACCGTATTAACAGTAAGATTATAGTATATACAAAAAAGAATGATTAGCATCAGTATAACTTTGTGTTTTTCACACAAAAAAAAAGGTTCTTTTCTCTTCAATAACTTTTCACCAAAACAGAATGATTATCTACTTGAAAAATAACAATTGTTGTCATTCTTCAACAGTGTCAAAAACACTCGAAAATATATAAAAGGATATTTTGAAACGATGAAAAGCTAAAGGGATGAAAATAGAGGATTATATTGGCGGGAGATCATCATCATCATCACTATTATCGTTTCGGTGTCAACGGGGCACGAAAAGCTCAACTTGAAATCGTGTGTCACAGTTTAAGGAGGCGGCAATTCCTTTAATCAGGATTTGTAGCTTACGACGAGCGGAACATGGCAAGACAGGTGATTTCCGCGTATTTCTACTAGTCCGGGACAATTGTTTCCAGGAATGGAATTTACTGCAGGTTGAACGTGAGAGAATTCTTATTAAGACCCGCAAAAGCAGTAGCAATACAACTCACACATATATATATATAATATACGTATGGGAATTTTACTCGATCAAAAGAACACTGAGGGAATTTGAACGACAGACACTCTCGGTCTCGGAAAAACTCTCTTATTACGAATATAAACAGACACAAAGGGGGTCTACAATTTAAATTACAATAACGTACATTTTTTTCCATTTTCTTTTTATATTCCGTGTATACAGTATATATCCGAGAGTCGCGGGAAGATGAAAGACAGATTAGACAGAAGACGTCTTCTGACAATTTTTTTTAACATTTTTTTTCCCTTATTTCTCCAGACTTGTTTCTTTCAATTACTTTACTTTTTCCTCCATTCAACACTGTATATCTATTTTCTTCTTAATATTTTAATTATTTACCTTTATTTGCTTTTTTGCTATAAAAATTTACTCTTTGCTCTTTTTTGAATTTAAACGAAATTAAAATTCGTCGTTTTTTGATTAAAAATATTTTTTTCTAAATATTTTATAACCCTTAATTTAAAAAATCACGTACCTATACAAAATTTTATACTACAAGGAAAAAATTTTTCTGTGTAAATAAAAAATAATGGGGAGAGAATTTAAAGAAGAAGAGGAAAATTGATTCAATCGTGTAATACATTTTTCAATAACAGGAAACAATATTTTTGTTATTAAATAAAATTATCAAAGTACCTTGAACATGGAAAAGTGGACTCAGGTAGAAGACGGATTTCATAATATCAATTGAAAGCAATTTGAAAAGATTATAAGTAGTTACGACGGGCCTATGTAAAATTATGAGGTACTACCTGTCCGGAAAATGCGCCAGAAGATATTTGAAAATTTATAAAAAAAAAATATTTATTTCAAGGCCAAATAGAATAGAAAAAATAAAATTGAAACAGAAAATAGAAAAATTAAAACAAAATTAAAAAAATCAATAGATACAATTAATATTATTAATATTATTATTATTTATATTATTATTATTACTATTAGTTATACTATTAATATTACTATTGCTAATATTATTTATATGATTATTAATTAATAAAAAATATAAATTTCAAATAGAATCTATAATTTTTAACCAAAAAAAAAATTATTGTTTTCCTCTCTAATCTATTTTATTTTTATTTCTATAAATATTATTTTCAATATTTTTTATACTTTCGCAAACTCTTTTCAATTCTTTCGCATATTTCCACTTTTGTTTCTTAAAAAAAATTTTTCCAAAAAGAAATAAAAAAAAAGTTTTTCGATCGTTTGTATAAAATTTTTATTATAATCTGGAAATAAAAAGAAATCGATTTCTTATCTCTTGTGTAATAAATTGAGGCACTATTTCCCTTAAAATTTGGAACAAATACGATTGGATAAGAAGAGGAAAAAGAAAAAGAAAAAGAGGAAGAAGAAGAAGAAGAAGAAGAAGAAGAAGAAGAAGAAGAAGAAGAAGAAGAAGAAGAAGAAGAAGAAGAAGAAGAAGAAGAAGAAGAAGAAGAAGAAGAAGAAGAAGAGTTTTGTAGTAATCGTTAGAGTGAAATAAGACTCGTGCCCTTTAGTTTACTGCCTCATTGTGATTTTTCTCTCATAAATTAAACGAAGACTTGACACAAAATTTTCCGGTACATATCAAGATTAGAATAAGTAAATAAATAAATACAGATAAGTGTATATATATATATACAAAAGTATTGGAAAAGAAATTGGCGAATGTGACATTGAATGACATTGTAATCGCTTGAATCAAGTTCCATTATTCACGCGCGCTGAAAATTGTAACGCGCGACATTGAAACGAATATCGCGGTGAATAAAATGGTAACGATAGGGGAGTGGGAATCTAAACTAAATAAATGTCAAACAACCGTATACTCGTGTATATAAGCGCCCGCCGTTGCCGCCGCCACCACGATTTGTATATGCATGTGTTCAAGACACTATTACCTTCCCAATTAGATAAGACACACTTCACTTTATTTTACTATATGGCGAATATTTATGTACCCAGTAGAACTTTTCTATGCCTTTAGAGACTAAAACTGAAACATTTTATTGCTTACAAGTGTATATTTTCAACTATTCATTCCTTCAGAGTGAAACGAGTTCATTTTTTTTTATTCCCTGTATAGAGACGGAAAACTGCAATTAAATAATGAACCACTTTGCTATATGTCAATTCAGAAGCGATTTTACATATATATATTCATTGATGGAATTGTTTTGTGGGAAAATTAATTCCAAATTTTTGGATCAATTTGATACTTTTGAGTTTATAGTTTAGAGATAAAAAGATAAATAGTTTGGAAAAAAATATGGATTACGGTTGTTGTTGTTTTTTTGGAATCGCATTGTAGAGAAAATGTACAAAAGCCAACCGTTAAAATCTCTCCAGCAATAGTCTCGAAGAAAGAATGGAGAATTTATCATTTCTTTTCTATCTCTAAATCCTCCTATATAGCTTGTGCGCGCAGGAGAGAATAATATAATACCATTGTTGTTGAGTCCGAGAATAATACAATAGTTTAATAACAAACAAGTGTAAAAATGACTCACCGATAGTAGTCTTTCTTGCAGTAAATGTTGCCGTCTCGACTGAAACACGTGACCTCGCCATCCAAACCCTGTCGACAATGAGAACACTGGAGGCATGAGGCGTGCCATCTTCTGTCCACGGCTTGAAGATAAAATCTGTCAGATATCCTGAGTCCACAGCCAGCACAAACCACACCCGACATGTCTTCCGGTTGTGACGGGGGCGTTGGTGGTGGTTCAATTTTTGGCACTGCTTGTAGGTGATGATCCGTGGACTGTTGATCTTGCTGATGGACGGAGTGGTGAAAATGATGATGATGCGATTGCGGTGGCATTGTAAGGTCACTGGGGGGCTCGTAATTCCCACTACTTCTGTACTCTGTCGTACCTGAACATACAATAATTTAAATTCGATAAGCTTACGAATCAGATTGTTTATTTTATGATTGAGAATTTTTGACTTTAAATCTTCATTTCTCTGTGCAATATAAGAGAAGAAAGAAGAAAAATAAGAAGAAGAAATACCAAAACATCGAGAAAAAGAAGAAATAACAAAAGCAACAAGAAGTAGAAGGACAAATAAAAATAACAAAAGTAACAAGAAAAAGAAGAAATGACAAGAACAATATGAACTAGAGAAGAAATAAAAGCAACAAAAAGTAGAACAAACAACGAAATTAACAAGAAGAAAAATAATAAAAGCAAAAAAAGTTAATAATGAAAGCAACAAAGTTCAGAAGAAATAACAAAATAAACGCAAAGAAAAATTTAAAAAAAGAAACGTTACAAAAAGAAGCAGAAAATATAACGAAATCGAGAATTAGATATTGGAAGAAAGAGAAAAGCAAGAGGGAAAAAGAAGAGTTAACAAAATCAAGAAGAAGTACGAGATTTAACAAAAGTAACAAGAGAAAGAAGAAATAACAAAAACAACAGGAAGTATAAAAGCAACAAAATTCGGAAGAAATAACAAAAGGCAAAGAAAAAGTGAAAGAAGAAAAAATAGCAAAAGTAACAAGGAATAAAGAAGATATAAAAAAGCGAGAAGTAGAAAAAATAACAAAATTAATAAGAAGTAAAGAAATAACTTAAGCAAGAAGAAGTAGAAGATATGACAAAAAGTAACAAGAAAAAAGAAATAAAAGCAGCAAGTGGAAGAATAAATAAAAATATATAACAATAATAAAAGTAACAAGAGAAAAAAGAAATAACAAAAGCAACAAGTAGAAGAATGAATCAAAATAAATACTGCAAATACAGGCAAAAAAAATAAATAAATAAACAAAAGCAAAATAAGATGAAGTAACAAAATCAAGAACAATAGATGAATAAAAAAAATTTATAACAAGAAAATTAACAAGAAAAAGAAGAAATAGCAAAAGTAACGAAAAGGAGAAAAAGTAAAAGCAACAAAGAATGACAAAAGTAACAAAAAAGAGAAATATTAAAATACGCAACAAGGAATTACGAAAGTAAAAAAAAGAAGAAATAGCAAAATCAACAAGCAATAACAAAAGTAACAAAAAGAAGAAATAGCAAAAGCAACAAGAAATAACAAAAGTAACAGAAAGAAGAAATAGCAAAAGTAACAAGGAATTACAAAAGTGACAAAAAGAAGAAATAGCAAAAGCAACAAGAAATAACAAAAATAACAAGAAATAACAAAAGTAACAAAAAGAAGAATAGCAAAAGTAACAAAATAGAAGAAATAGCAAAAGTAACAAAATAATAAGAAAATGAAGAAATAACAAAAACAACAAAAACAAATGAAGAAATAATAAGAAAAAATCGAAGAAAAACAAAAGAGAAGCAAGTCCTGTACCTCCTGGTGAACCGTAGTCCCTGGAATCGTAGGGGGTGGTGGAGTCGTAACAATTGTTATTGGTCCCACAATGTGTTTGATGTAGGGCCGTTCTCGAATGAGGCCCGTGATGATGAGCCGACGGCGGAGGTTGCTGAGGTGGCGGACTGGACGGAAGCGTTGTGGGTCTCGCAGCGTCTCCCATAGACGCTGGCAAGCACGGACTCAAATCTCGGGCCTGATCAACTGCTCCCGGCCCCACCCCCACACCCGTACTCCCTGCTGGACCACCTTGACACCCCAAACCCAAGCCGCTGCCACGCTCCTGAGAATTCGCCGGCTGCTGAAACAAAACATTTTTTTTTTTATTTACTTCATTTTTTATATATACTTTTTTTTCTAAAAAAAATTACATTACAAAAATTGCATTCTTTCCCATATTAGAGACGATATAAAAGATATAAAATCACTCCTTCTGTTTTATATTAAAAGTAGATACAAATTTTTGAAACAGTAAACTAATCGGATTTTTTATAAATTTTTGTACTAAAATTGAAAAAGACAGCGTTTTTTTTTAATATTCCATTTTCTATTGATGGATCACCGGCGGAAGTAATAATTTTGATCAAGGACATCATTTCTTGTATTGTTACAAAAGGACGCATTATATATACCTACATTATCTTTGCGAGTTTCGCGAAAGTCAATAAATAACTTGGGCATTTATGCAGTCGTATAAACCGCACGAAGCATCATCACTTCAAACGCGATACATGTCTTTTATGCCTACTTGACTTTATCTGACTTTATCGCAAGGAAATGGCGTAATTAATTTTTTTCCAGATAGTTATTCTCCTTCCAGTGACTTCAAATTTTTATTCATTCTTCGTCTCATTCTGCCGCACAGATATTTTCAGACGGAATTTTAATTTTTCAATTAATTATCATCATTATACGAATTATTTTTTCTTAAATTTAAATTAATAAAGGTAAATTTTCTAAAAGTAATTTAATTAATTTAATTAATAATTTAATTAATTTAATTTAATTTGACAATTTAGGTAAAAGTTTGCCAAAAAGGAACATTTTCAAAAAGATATAACCTTTTGAATCTTTATCTATTTTGGGAAAATATGTTTCATCGAAAAATAATTTTTTCCATAATTGTTTGAATCAAAAAATTATTTCTAAAAGAAATTCATTGTCGCTCTACTTTTCTCTTGTCATACTTAGTCACATTTCTCATCGTCATCGACAAGTTTTTTTCTTTTGTTGTGTGCTGAGCAGAGCAAAATCGAGGATTGGTATCGACTGAACGATTCAGTGAATCCGTCAACATCTCATCATGAAAAAAAAAATAACAGGTTGTGGACATTATATATTTTATATAACAATCTAAATTGTTAAGTCACACAGAAAAATGTTGAATTATTCAAGGAAATATAGTTTCATTCAAATCGAAATGATAACTAAATTACTAGAACGTTTCTACAATATTTATCTTCATTAAAAACAGTAATCGAAAATTCCTTATGTCACAATATATATTCGAGATTGACGTAATTTTAAATTTAAGATAAAAGTAACTTAAAACTTAAAACTTAAAACTTAAAACAGTTAAAACATTGAAAAAAGTGATTTAAAAAAATTTAAACGAAAAAATTAAACTTAAACGGAAGTTATATATCTGTCTCGTAAAAATAGAAATTTGTCAGAAACTGCGTCAAAAGAGGTATACGCATCGATAACAAAAAAAAATGATAACAATTACCAAGTTGGCGAAATTATATAATCTGCCGGTCACTTCATCGTTCTTTATTAAATTATTCTTAATATTCTTAATTAAAAAAATATTGCAACAAATGTTCGGTCTTGGAATCTATTTATATTGATACGAAAAGCGCAAACACATAAAAAAGATAAAAATTTACTGCGCTCGCTTTTTAGCATAAGATAAAGAATTATCTCACGCATTTTAGCATAAATAGCGCAGTAAAATAAAATTATCTTTCGCTTTTTTGCATAAGGGTAGAGGTAAAAAGAATTTTTTTTTCAACGGGAAAAAGGGGAAGGAAGAGAGAGAGAGAGATTGAAAAGAGACAAGACACTATTGAGAACGCATTGAAAGAAGCGAAAACAAATGACAAGTAAAGAATCGAGAGAAAGAAGGATAAGTGACATCTGGGCTACAGCGGTTTGACAGCGGCACATTGGACGCTGATGGATGTTGCGAGCGTAAACAACGTAACGATAGCAATTCTCAAGCGGCGACGCTGTTGTATACTAGAGGGAGCGCATGCGTTCTCCACCCTATATAAGGCGGCCCATGTCGACCAATCGGAGTCACTGAAGAGCCGTGTTTCAGCTGTCAACACGCACACCGCACGCATTCGCAAAACATAAATTATCATCGTCCCTGTGCGCGAGTACGTATATATATATAAACCCGCTAGAAAACCAATGCTATACTTTATGATAGCAGATACCAGTATTTACTGCCTTCAATGCGGTACTTTTGCCACACAAAGCACACCTTATGGCCGCTTCAACGTCATAAACGCTCTTAAAATCACCTCCTTGAAAACGATTCAAAAAACACTTCAAAAAAAAAAAATCTTGCCAACCGTTTACGATTCTTGTTGGAAAAAAAATTTAATCCACTCTTTCCAATTGAAGATATGTCATCGTTCATGATCAAGGATTAAAAAAATTAAAGTAGGATTTTTTTTGGTCTGAATAACCTTTATTTTATGATTTTCAACGTTAAAAATAGTTATTTCTGATACAAGTGCGGAAAGTAATCATTTTGCGCACTGAAAATGGTGAAAATTCACTTTCTGTAATACCTACAAGAAAAATGTCTATTTACTAGATGCAGCACAAAGTCAGTGATTTGTTTTTGAAACTAAATATAGCTTAATAGCTTAAATTTTTTCATCTCCTGAACTCTTAATAGAAGGAGAAAATTGAGAATTTCAACAAACAGGAAATCGACAATTTCCATTGAAACATTAAAATTCCCACAAACAGGAAATGCTCCTTTTCTATATAAACCCGCGCGAAGCAATGATCCTCCCATAGAGACATTTCATGGGAAATATAATATGTATCGCTAACAACTTTTTATTTGTTCCAGTTCTTGTATATATAGCGAACGTATAGAGATAAAAATGCCATTAGAAGACTAATGATAGATACTATATATGTTCAATTGAAAACTATATGTGCAAAGTGGGAAAATTTCCCAAAATGGAAACAAATAAACTTGATCTGAACTCATTTTTTTTTATTGCATTGAATGAAAAATTTAGATTGAACACCTTCGAGGAATGTTAAATCTATCTCTATGTGACGAGGACATTTCCCACGAAAGCGGTCGAACTTATGTTCCCTTTTGCCATCTTGGACCATCTCTCGTAAAGCGTATATGATATCAACTTTGGTGCGCGACTTTCACCTCTTCGCGAACTTGCACAAGACTCCGCCTTTTTCATTTTCATGAACGTGAAGTAAATAACGAGTGCGGAATCCGCGAGAGACGAATGTCGGCCGCACAGTGAGGCGCATAGAATGTCGCCTGAAATGTCACTCTCTCGCCAAGTGATATATATGTATGTATGTATATGTGTACACACACGACTCGTTCCTTGGTAAAATTGGCAACTTGTAACGTAACCTGCTGGCGTATATCGGCGCCGAATGGCGTATACAGAATACAAAACGTCCGCAGACCGCGCTCACCGACCAATCGCATCAAGACTGATGCCGATTCTGATCATTTATACGACGAATAATGCCAACCGGCCGGGGTACCTTCGACTCACGTCGAGAGATCGCGGGGAACAAAAAAACGACAGATTTATGCTTCGAATTGAAGAAAAAAGAAAAAGAAAGGAAACGCCATTTTTCCTTTACAAATATACTTAAAGAAGTAGAATTAGAAATAGCGGAGGCAAAACAAGAAGGAAAAGTAGAAATGGAAATAAAACTGTGTATAAAGAAAGTGTAACAAGTAGAAACTGAATCAAAAGTAGAAGTAAAACTCTTAAAAGAAGTAAGAAATGTAGAAGAAGAAGAAGCAGAATCAGAAATCGAATTAGAAGCGAAAGGAAAAGAAAAAATAGAAGTAAAACTGAAAGAAGAAGTAGCAGCGAAAATAGAAGAGCACTGAGATTAAAACAAATAAGAAGTGGGAGTAGAAGAAGAAGAAGAAGTAAAATTAGAAGAAGAAGTAAAAGTAAAAGAAGAGAAGAACAAATAGAATTATAAACAGAATTAGAAGCAGAAGCAACAGAAGAAATAGAAGAAGAAGAAATAGAAGAAGCAAAATCAGAAGTAGAAATAGAAGCAGAAGCAACAGAAGAAATAGAAGAAGAAGAAGAAGTAAAATCAGAAGTAGAAATAGAAGCAGAAGCAACAGAAAAAATAGAAGAAGAAGAAATAGAAGAAGCAAAATCAGAAGTAGAAATAGAAGCAGAAGCAACAGAAGAAATAGAAGAAGAAGAAGAAGAAAAAGAAGCAAAATCAGAAGTAGAAATAGAAGCAGAAGCAACAGAAGAAATAGAAGAAGAAGAAGCAAAATCAGAAGTAGAAATAGAAGCAGAAGCAACAGAAGAAATAGAAGAAGCAAAATCAGAAGTAGAAATAGAAGCAGAAGCAACAGAAGATATAGAAGAAGAAGAAGAAAAATCAGAAGTAGAAACATAATTAGAAGCACAAGCAAAACAAAAAATAGAAGTTGAAGTTGAAGTTCAACTAAAAGAAAAAGAAACAAAATTAGAAGCAAAAGTAGAAGTAAGAAATGACATCAGAAGAAGCAGAAACAAACAGAAAAAAACACGATCAAGAAATAGGAGAGTTAATGATTAAGAAGATAAAGACGATGATAAAGCTGATTATTAACATGATGCTATAAATGCTAAATATGCAAAAAAAACTAACTAAACAATAAGAGCAAAACTGAAAGAAGACTATAACGAAGAAGCAAGCTTTAATGATTAAAAAGATAAGCATAATTATGAAATGATTTCGTAAAAATTCAAATCAAGTATATATTTATTTCCCTCTGCTACCGTCCAAACACTAATAAATAATAATAATTATATATATATATATATATATATAACAAGTTCTCTGATGGTTAGTTTTCAGAAGCTGCGTACTGGACTGTTACTCCTCTAATAAACTGGGACAACTTTATCTCCAAGTAGCTTCTGCAAATTGACTTATCATACCTCCTTGTCAGAGAAACTACAATCTTGAAACAAACTCCTTCAGAATGCAAAACCAACGACAAAGTAGAAGTCAAGTAAGAAGAAGGAAGGAGCAATGAAAAGAAAGAGGAACAGAGCAAAGTCGAGAGATAAACAGAAAAGGAAATAAATAAAGAAAGAGAGAGAGAGAGAGAGATTGAAAGAAAAGAGAAGTTTCTCGTGTCGTACGTCGATCGTAAAATGGTTTTTTCATTAAAAAACGAGAGATTTGAAAATTGACAGTAAGAGAGAAAGAGAAAGAGAGAGTTTGGACCCGGTTTGACACTGACATAAAATTGTGGCGACGGCGTGAGAGCAAAACTCGAAGCTGTTATGCTATATCAGCTTCCTTGGTTAGGCACCGCACGATATAGATAACAAACAGCTTCGGTTGTTCTCCCGGCACAAATAGATGGACCCTTTGCTTTATATTCTATAGAGAAACGCGCGTAGGCGACACTCTCGACACCGCAAAGCGATATAATGTTATCTACTTTTCTACGCCCTGTATTGTATAATACATTATACATATCAACATATTCACTAACTTAAATTAATACTACTGTGCCACTGTAAACACAATGCTACACATACAATCTAAATGTATACTTATTTTTACTATATATACACACTGCATGTATATGTATTTATAGTATAAACACAATTTAAAGCCGTTTCCATAAATCCACAAAGACCTTATATTCTCATCTCTCTCATAAAAGTTTTATCACTCCCTAAACTTCCCTGAACATTCGCTTATGTATTTCAATTAAAATTCTTTAAATACACCTGTACTTTCAAATTCGTTTACTTGTATCATGTTTCTGCAAATCGTAAATGTTAATATGAAATATATAAGCATTAAAAATTCTTCATTTTATGTGAAATCAATTTTTATCGCTTATTATGTATAGTTAATACACGGGGAGATTTTATTAAATCGCGGGAAAAATTGTATTCGAGGAGAAATAAATGTTGAAGCAGAAATAAAAAAAGAAGTAAAACTAAAATAAGAAGAAGTATTAGTGATAGAAGAAGAAGAAGATGATGAATTTGAAGCAGAAACTGAAGCAATAATACAAAAAATAGTAGGAGAAGAAGAAGAAGATGATGAATTTGAAACAGAAGTTAAAGCAGAAATGAAAAAACAAGTGACACTAAAAGAAGAAGTATTGTAAATAGAAGAAGAAGAAGATTAATTTGAAGCAGAAACAGAAGCAAAAATAAAAAAAGAAGCTGGAGCAGGAGCAGAAGAAGAAGAAGATGTAGTTACAACAGAAATTAAACCAAAAATAAAGAAAATTAAAATTGAAAAAAGAAGAAGAAGAAGAATAACATAAATTTTAAGCAGATATACTGAAGCAGAAATAAAAAAATAAAACTAAAAGAAGAATTAGAAGTAGAAGAAGATGATAATGATGACAGAAAGTAAAGACAGAAAGTAAAGCAGACAAAAAGAAGTAAAACTGAAAGAAGAAAAAGTAACTTAAGCAGAAATAAAAAAAATAAGTACAATGGAAAAAAGAAGTAGTAGTAAAAGAAGAAGATCTAAAGCAGAAATAGTAGACACAGTATAGCAGAAGCTAAAGAAGAAATAGAACTTAAACTAATAAATAGAATAGAAGAAGTAGAAAAAGGAAAAGAAAAAGAAAGAATGCCAAGTTTCCACAGAAAATAAATTTACAACAACAATTCACTTATGGAATACAACATTCATATACCAAAAGATCGGTCCAAAAAATACATTATTAATGATTTGATCCCAACCGATGATGAGTACCTACACGAGAATGAATGTCGGTTTTAAAAATTATCAAATAAGTGCGAGAAGTATTTCAAATTTAGAAATATATCCATATACAGGTACGTATATAGTGTAATAATTATATTATTTATCAGGCGAGAGTGTGCCAAAGTCACATGTACATCTGAAGAAGAATCAACATCTAAAAGGTGGCTGTTTGCCTCATCTTTGAATGTCCCTGAAAACGGGTGCATGTTTGTACAAAGACAAGATCACGTTTAACCGCACAGCACTAAATACATATGCCGCAAGAGAGTAAACCGAAAAGTCGTTCAAACCGCAGAAGAGATCGATTAACAGCGTTGGCGTTGGTTGCCCGCAGTATTTACTCTGGTTACATTGTTACACATTAGCACTTATATACATATATACATACAGAAATAAAGTTTACTATATTATTCATAAAAAAAAAAGCCACACGTGGTTTTCTGATGCTCGAAAGCCGCAATCTTTTTATCGGCCACTTAAGAAAGTGAGCCGAGACTTTATGTGTATACATTATAACAAAAACACGAAAGTCTCATTATATCAATTCCTCAAATGGTCCATATTTCCAAGAAATGAAACGAAATGCGGAAACTTCCTTTGCCAAAAATTTACTTTTTTGCGAAATCCCAAAACTTTGCGCCAAATTCGCAAAATGGTAGAAAAATTGACTAATGTTCACTGTAAACTTAAAAGTATCAAATTGATACCAAATGTATCAAATTGGCTCAAGAATTTGGAATCAATTTGATACTTTTGGTATCAATTTAAATCAAATTGATTCCAAATTCTTGGATCAATTTGGATCAATTTGGATCAATTTGGTCAATTTGATACTTTTGGTATCAATTTAAATCAAATTGATTCCAAATTCTTGGATCAATTTGGTACTTTTGGTATCAATTTGATACTTTTAAGTCGACAGTATTTTGATTTTATCTATTCTGCGGTTTAATATTTGCAAAAAATTGAAAAATTATTTAATTACACAAATATAATAAAATGATTGTAAAGTGTAAATTCCTCGATTGTTTTCATTCTCAATTCGCAGTGTGTGCGACACTTTTTCTTTATATTCCCCTTAAATAACAGATAATGACCGATCGTCATTGATTATCCTCCTTTTTCCCCTCGCGTTGAGGAGAGCAATTAGGCGTAAATTGCGTAAACGCGGTTGAGCACGATTTAATTATAGTTGAAGTCTGCGATGCGAGCCGCGCAACTTAGAAAGACGAGTAGAGCGCGCTCAAGAGAAGTCTAGAATAGGCGGTGTTGTACATATGGCGCCTGAACTGACAAAAAAAAAAGAGAGAGAGAGAGAGAGAGAGACAGAAAAATCGAAAATGAAAATAAAAATAAAAATTTAAAGAGATGGAGAAATATATAACTCACGACGGTGGTTCCCACCGGCAAAAATTTCGTGATGATGAGATGCGCGTCTCCTCGTGAAGATGAGGGGCGTGGAGACGCTCGGAACATTAAAGAAGTATAAATTTTAAAGAATCACGCTAGCTTATTTCAAGGCCAACGAGACGAGAGGAGCTCTCTGCTCTCGACACCTTTTCAAAAGTCCTCCAGGACTATATATAGTCCCGTTTTGGGTTCCATCAATGAAATCTCTTTTGGAGCCAAAATTTTCGATCTTTTTGTCTCTCTCTCTCTCTCTCTCTCTCTCTCTCTCTTTCTTTTTTTTCTCCAGCTCTTTAAATTTTTATTTTCATTTTCGATTTCTCTTCATCTCTCTCTCTTTCTCTTTACAATGAGAGAAACTCGAGACAATACTGATC
Organism: Leptopilina clavipes; assembly: GCA_001855655.1. Taxonomy (NCBI): domain Eukaryota; kingdom Metazoa; phylum Arthropoda; class Insecta; order Hymenoptera; family Figitidae; genus Leptopilina; species Leptopilina clavipes. The sequence goes on along the minus strand of JUFY01028949.1, from coordinate 540 downwards.
GATGCTAATCACTTTATATCTACCGAGATAATAGTATATTCACTAGGACTCTATAGATACAAAGCTAAGACAAGTTTTTTATTTCTTCTAATCAACCTTATAAATATATTAAGGAACAGGTTCTAAAGTCGCGTATATATGTTAATATTTCATCACATGAATTTATAAAATATCAGGAGCATGTGTTTTGATAAATGATGAATAGCTGTGAATTTGATAATCACTTTTTTTTCGCCGAATCTAATAAACCTCGAATAATCACTCAATAATTCGAATTAGAATTTAAATACAGGTTCATTATTATTATTTTTTTTGCAAAATATTACATTAAACACAGGAAAACTAGATATAATTTTAGTAATAAAGTTAGTAATTGATTTATTTATTTTTAGTGAAATAAAAATAAATAATAATAATTTTTATTTTAATAATAATAATAACAATAATAATAATAATAGTAATAATAATAATAATAATAATAATAATAATAATAATAATAATAATAATAAATAATAATAATAAATAATAATAATAATCAAC